>CAJVPY010004134.1:0-13017 GCA_910591965.1 Dentiscutata erythropus
AATTACTAACAATTCTATCAACTTGGTATAAAATAAACAATTAGATTTTAAAATACTCAATTACTAACGATTATTATCACAGAACTTCATTATAAATTGGGCCCAAGAGTTTATTGAGATATTCTCGAAGTATTCTTCAAGTGGTCTTAAACTTCTGAAGCTTCACTCTTGGTGCTACCACATAGTACTGGCAATCAAAGAGTATGGAGTAATAAACAGTATAACCACGGAGACCTACAAAACTCTCCATAAGAATTTTGTTAAAAATCCTTATCGCATATCAAACAAAAAAGATTATATAAAGCAGATAATAATAACGGTATGCCTGAATTGTAATATACTATATAAATATGAAATAAAGTGCAGAGATGATAATTTTATATTTTGGCCTAAATTTATGCCAAAATATAAAATTATCCCCCTGCGCTTATATAGTATAATCACTAACAATTGCTAAAATTGGTTTATTTTCAGATTAAGCAGCAAAGATTAACCTATAATGAGTCTTCCAACAATAAATATTGTCGAATGAAAGGTTTCAGAAAATTATTGTGGGTGATAAACTTGGAAGGCATAGACAATTTTCTTAAAAAAAATATGGATAAGATGGATCCATTACAAATAGAAGGTTTTCAAAATCTGCTAACTAGTCTTGACGAATTTTTTGAAGAGAAATCCTCTATGTCTATCACAATGACTCACAAATAGAAATGTTTTCATCTGCTGCTTTAGAAAGTACCAATATTATTCATGCTTCATCGTACTTTCATGGAGCACCAATGTTTTCTAATATAATTGTTAGTGCTGATAATGAAAAAGAAGAACTTAATTGGTATGGTATGGTAAGAAATGATTCCATTTTAATTGAATTTACGTAATATATACTGCATATGCATTTAACGATAAATAGCGATTATAAACAAAGTATCACAAAGTTAGACAGTATTCGCATTACTTTCTAACTTCGTAATTATGTATTAATATGTTATTATTAAAAAGGTACTGTTGATACTCAAGTTTTACTGGATGGAAGGTAGAGATCTGCTTGAGTTCGCTCTTGTTCAATGGTATGAAGAAGTGGACAAGTTGTAGGGATGCCCTAAATTAAGATTAATTAATCACTTTAGTTGTATTCCGATAGAAAGCATTGTTAGAACTGTTCATATAGTCCCAAGATTCGATAAAACAAATGAATATTTAATGAACAGTTTTATGTTCTAAATTTAAAGCATATAATTATTAAGTATATCTATATCCGTATATATGCTATATAACGATTATGCATTATGCATTTATTTAATAAATTCGATGATAATTGATTATCAGATATCTAACGATATGCATCTATTTAAGATATATATTGATTTTAGTTATATATCAATATATAACAAATTTATTGATATATATCATTATTTTCTATCGATATATATTGATTAATTGCTATATATCGATATAAATCTGCATAAAAATTTCCTGATGTAACCAGTAGTAATCATCACTACCTTTAGATATATTTAAAGTTAGGGTTAGAAAATTAAGAATTATTTTTTTTATATAATATAGAGCTACTATAAGGGCTTGATAGGGCCCAATCTTAGTTTTTGTAAAGTTTTTGGGGTTCTGAATATTTTTACTTAGAGAACCTGATCCCATTTACTTAGTATGTTTTTGAGATATAAATGCCCTAGTGATGATCACCACTGGTTATGGTTAGTAAGATTCTTTTTTTTTTTTTTTAAGAAATTAATACTAATTATTTTATTTATTTGGCAGAATTTCTGTTTGTTTTCACACAACTGGCACCAAATATAATAGTTGAATATGAGAGTAAAGAGAATTATAGACACATAGTGCCAATTTGAACTCTAACTATATATGAAATTTGGGTTTATATAATTGCAGAAAATATGAATTTTTCTTAAAATTAATTAATTATTAGAATGAGTGTAACTTAATATAAATCAAATAATGATAATAACTAAAAATACAGATATTGAACAGTGTATTAATAAATATTAATCCTTAAAGTAATGGTTGATTGATAATGATGTTGATAAAGAAATATCAATACTTTAAAAGATAGATTATGGTCCAATTCAGATATTTTAAAAATCAGCTGATGCTAGTGATGCCAATAGTGGTGAGGCTTCTAAATTTTAACATGTCAAACTAATACTTTTCTTGACCAAAAGTTCTTTTAAACAGAATCACATAACAAAGTTCTGAAACTTAAGAAAGCAGTTATATGGAATTTCGAGTCTTAACCAGCGATTGATACTACAAGTCAATTCAGTCTATTGAATTGAGTCTCAAAGAGTTGATTAAAGTTAAAGTCAAAATTTACAAGCAATAAGTATTTACTTTTAACTACTTTTTAGGACTCTGCAAATAAGCCTAAATAGTAATTGGCATTTTTGTGCTATATAGTGCTAAAAAAATAAATAATAATTTTATGCCAGGCATATAATGCCCAAGTCAAAAAAAAATGCCCGACACTTTATGCCAGTGTCTAAAAGTAGTGATGCAAATTACCGGCTAACAGCTGGCTATAACAGAGCTGAGTTATATTTTAATTAAGCTGTTTTTTAGCTGAGCTATTTTTTAGCTAGCCAAGAGCCGACAGCTCTAAACTGTATTATTATATCATTATAGAAAATTTATTTTCAATTGAATTCAGCGTTAGTAATTTAAATGTGCAAGCAGCGATAGTATAGAAACATATATAAAAAAAATTATTGTTATATCATTATATTATTATCAGAAATTTCTTGCAAAGTGTTTTGTAAATTTTGAGAATTAATATAAGAAAGGTCGTTAGAATCCATTTGGGCGATTATTGTAAATGTCAAAAAGAAAAAAAAAATTCTTTTATAACAAATAGTTTACAAATATTGTTGTTATAGTTTAGTATAAATATGAAAGCTTATTATTAATATGAAAGTTTATTAATAATATGAAAGTTTATTATCAATACGAAAGTTTATTATATTAGTTATGTCATAACAGTCACTATAGTGATTACAACATTTTAAAGTCATATAATCGGCTCACGGCTCTAAACCAGCTTGGCTAACTAACGGCTCAGCTTGTATTGCATGGAGCCATTAAATTACTCAGCTAAGCTGATTAGCTTACGGTTCTGCAGAGCCGTTTTGCATTACAGATTCACTTTGGATCAGATACTGTTTTCATTAACTCAATTTTAATTAATGGGTCTTCTAAATTTACCTCTCTCAAAAGGCTCTTTCATATTCATGCTATGCTGTTTGAATATTCAAATCAAGATTTAGTCTTCTTTGGGCTAGGATTGCTATCTGCTTTTAGCGAAAAATGCATATAAAAGGAAGTGATAGTATCACAAATTTGAAAGCATTTTGTATAGTAGACTATTAATCTCTATTCTTGATCTCTATTCTTGATCTTTATTCTTGATCTCTATTCTAGATCTAGATCTTGATTCCAGTGCTCCATTTTCACTTTGCTACAAACAGCTATCATATTTATAAAATTTGTTTCTCGCTATCATACAACAGTTTTTTCACTATTGCTACATATGTGATAACAAATAGCATTATTTTAGAGGTTTACTAATTTCCCTATTGGACGAATACAATTATTATTTTCTATTGGACGAAACAATTACATCATTGATCGGGGTGGCTAAAATTTTATATCTAATGTGTCACAATTAAAAAATAAATTACTTCTCTTCGCAATGATTACATTGATTACAATTTTTTTTTCTTTTAAAAAAATAATTATTTTCGACGTTTTGTTCTTTTGGGTTTTAGCACTTTCAAGTTTTTTAGTAATAATTTCGTATAAATGTTTAAATAAATTTTTGCCAATAAGTTTTTATTATATCCACTTTTTTAAATTATACTGCTATACGAAAATCTGAAAACAAAATAAGTATTAATTTTATTTTTTTTGTTTTGCTTTGCTTTATTTTATTTTGGTTTGTAAGTTGAGAAGGGTAATTTCAATCCGGAAATTGGATAATTTGGGTTTTATGGGTCTCAAACTATACTAACTAATCCAAATCAACGCTAAACTCACTAAACTCTATCAAAACCCTAATGGTGGAATGCACGAAAGAGGCATGGATAAACTTGGTCCGAGTTATTAGGGTCAAATAGAGCTCTATACGATGTCACGAAGCTCTTGTTCAAGGATTCACGGGTTTAGACTACTAGTTCTATGCGAATTACTTATTCAAACATTGAACTCTAATCGAGTTCCACCTTCCAACTCTTTGTCTCTCTGACTAGTGACTGACTGAGTGACTCCGTTGTTCTTTATTTCAAATTTCCGCTTTTATACTTTTTACATTACTGTATCTTCGGGTAGTCTGACACATGAAGTTACTTTAAAATGACATAATTTGGTACCAAAGGCAAGGTATGGTACTGGGAGGTACCAAATTTACAGTCAAGAAGATGTAATGTACTAATAATATGGTATAAAATGAGCTAATAGTACCTAAATGTCGTAATGTCTAAATTTAGAAAGGGTATTTTCTATTTCTGGGCTAAAATCGATCTGAGCCACCTCAGCATCGTTATATAGGCCAATCTTCTATCTAAATATAGAAATCTGACCCATTATTTATATAAAATAGGTTTCAAGCCACAATTTACCCCTTTACAAAGTGCATGAAAATTTACTAATTATTTAGCAACTTAGCAGTGAGTGATTTTAGCCATTGCTGATTGAAGCAATCTATTATGTTAATCGATTGTTACTAGGTAGTGCTGTTGCTTTTCAAATAAAGAAAATTGAAAAAGTTTGACAGAAGGGTTTTTGAATGGAAACTCAATAATTTTGTTTGCAATTTGGCTAAATTTTTTAAAAAAACCATGAATTATTTCATTATTTGTTGAGTTGTTTTCCAATTTTGCCGTAGTGTTCTGTTGAATTTTTTTACAGTTGGTAGAAAGTTTCTCTGTTGCTTCTTTATTATGGGAAATACTAGCGTCATTTGTCAATTCTGAATCATCGTTTTCATATTTAATATCAGATTTTTCAATAATATCTATTTTCAACATTACTAATTAGCAAACTACCTATTGAAATATTGTTAGGGTTACTGTACGATTTCTGAAAGCTATTTTTCCGAAAGAACTTAATACTGACTAATTCTTTTTTTCTTTTGGGAAAATCTTTTGAAAACTTGAGTACATTAATGATGTATATTATATTTATTATATAAATAGGCTTGCAAAATAAATACGTCACTAATTTAATTCGAAATAACCTTAAATCTAAAACCCCCTATTAGAAAATTTTATAAAAAAATTACTTCTCTATAACTTCACTTATTAGACGAATACCAACTAAAAATGCCAATTTTTTACAATTCTTGCTCAAGGTCGCTTGAACAATTACTGCAAGACCGATTAATATCTCTAAACTCATTTAAGAAGTATAGTCAAGTTCGTTCAAATTCATACAATTAATAATTATTTAGTGAATAGCCATTGTGTATTTATTCACAGTATAAAAACTATAAACACAATGCCTTTTGCATCTACAATAAAGCAGTTGAACTAGGTCAGAGTTCAATTCTAATAAGAACTTGGTAGAATTCAAATACTAGTCACTTAAATAGTTCGTTCTAATTCTTCTCCCAGATATATAAAGTCTAATCCTGTGATCTCGCATTAGTATCTCGTGACAATCTAGAACCTTATTTGATTCTAATTACTCAGACCAAGTTTTTCATGCCTCTTTCGTAGCCTGCCAATATTAAAGTTTAGTCTCTAGAATAGTTTTTTAAACAATATTAGTACTGTATATGTGAGGCCCATATTTTTGTGCTTTCGAAACTGTTCCTACTTTTACGCCATCTGACCTTTATATACTATTACTTTTATCATTTTCTTCTCTTAATTACCTAAAATTATTATGTTAAATACTGCTACAGCACTATCAAATAAATAGCTATCAAAATCTTTAATTTACTATTGTCCTATACGCACTATAATCATACGTCTTAAAATATTTTAATATCTCAAACTCTATATCTAGTATGCTCTGAACCTCTCAGCCTACAATTATCCTATTCAATAAGTTACTCACTGCATCTGCATCCTCTTGAACGCAAACCTTGTTTGTACATTTAAGAATTACATAAGTTAATCAATTATGTACTTATCAGCAGTTTGATTTTACTAGATGACCAATTACGTCTAGGAGATTTTACTAAAACTGTTCTTTCCTGTGTTGTTGTTGTGAAGTTTCCTAGTTTTTTGACTGGTGTATCCTTAACTTTAGAATTGGGGTCTTTGCCTTGAAAATCACCTTCCAACATTTCGATTGGGCTAATTCGGACCAAAACAAACCCAAGTATCGCTTCATGTTTACATGTAAATCCTTTTCACCTTTATTGATTTAATAGTTTATTCGATAAACTGTTGAATCAATAAAGACGAAAGGTAATTTACATTAAACATGAGCTGATACTCAGGTTTGTTTTGGTCTGATTAGCCCGATCAGAAATGTCAGAAGGTGATTTTTAAGGCAAAGACCCAATTAAAGGACTTATAGGTAATTTTAGCCAAGTAAACGATGATATGCACCCAGAAAATTAGTGAGATTGTGCAAGGTATTATTGTAACAATAGAACAAGCAAGAAGCAGCATCAGATAGTAGTTTCACCTACTCAAAGCTAATTCTATTGATATCAATCGTCATATATTTTGCCAATTGTCAATTTGTCATTTAGAAATTGGCTTGACAAAAGGTTTTGTCAATCATCAATAACAAAAGTTTCATCATTTGTCAGGTACTGTAACAATTAATTTTTCCTGTGTCTTCTCACTTCGGTATTTGTCTAATTCTTTAAGTCGTCATTTACCTTCTATAATTGTACCATCATAGTCATGTTAATCTTACTTTAGTAGTATTAGGCATTATTACGTATTCTTGTGGCTTAATTCCTGCAAGTGCATCGACACTAAAAAATAGCGTCAATATTAAATTAATATTGTCAACGTTAAATTAATATCATCGACACTAAATTAATATTATCAATGCTAAAATTATAACGTCTACGCTAAAAATCTTATAATCACGTTCTAAAAAATTAACATGTATATAAATGCTTGTCCTCGCCCTTTGATAGAAGAACATTCGCTCTCCAAAATTCCTCAATAAATAAAGCTCATATATATTCACACTCTTTTTTATCATAAATGCCTAATAAATCATGAATATCCGAATATCTAATTAATTGCCCAATTCATGTGACCCTTCTAACGTCAACCATCGAGTTAAACTCAGCATGACAAAACAAAGCTCTCCCTTACGATAGTTACAGTACCTTTAGTAGAAGCATCGAAATACTCTTAGATTTTAAATGGCTCCGGACATGTGCTATATTTGTGCCATACTTGTGCCATACTTGTGCCATATCTGTGCCATACTTGTGCCATATCTGTGCCATACTTGTGCCATACTCATGCCATATCTGTGCCATGCCTGTGCCATACTTGTGACCATGCCTGTGCCATGGCATATATATGTTAGGCATTTTATATCTATGCTTAAGAATGCCAGGCATTTTTAAGCCAAGCATTTTGTGTTTTAAATATAAAAATGCCAGATTAATTTATGCCATGCCTTATATGCCTATAGGCACAAAGTGTCTAAACTTGTGCCTAGCAATTTAATACCCATGCTTATAAGGTGCCTGACAAGTTAATGCCAAATATTTTGTGGCATGCTTGTGCCAAGATTTTTATCAAGCACAGGCACGAGCCTGGGTTGCAGAGCCCTACTACTTTTATTATATTACAAAAAGGGACATGGAACTTATCCTTCTTTATTATCATTCAACGCTTATTATATATTTTAAGTTTTCTAAGCATTTATACTAAATATTTAGCATTAATGCTATTATTTTGACATTTATATTAATATTTTGGCATTAACACTAAAAATTTAGTGTCTGCTAAAAATTTAACATCAATGAGAAAATTAGATCTACTACACCTTTAGAGCCACATATAATTTCCTAATGGAATAACCAATATATTCCACATAAAATAAAATAAAACCTATATGTACTATATTGTGCATTGTTATTAAAAGGAATTGGTGTGTAATAACACTTATGCAAAAATAAAACTAATATTAAAATAAAGAATAAAATAAAATAAAGAAATATATGACAATTCGTTAACAAATTTTTAATCCACAACTCTACCAATATGCTACCGATATTCTAACGTTATTTGGCAGATTGTCTCCTGGTATGTACCCGTTATTATTGATTCAACCCGTGGAAGATCATGGAAATATGGACATTGAAATGTCAAAAATTGTTGATGAAGTCTTGGGGATTGAGAATGATAGTAATTATCTTTAAAATATATCATACAATAAATGTTAAATACTAACAATTAATAATAAATTTTTAAATTTCACATTTTATTGTAAATCTGTTAAATAAATTTTCAGGTTCGTATTTAATTTCAAATATACTCAAATAAATTGTATTAACCCATCAGTGGATAGTTTATATTTTTATCAAATTTTATCACGAATATGTTGGCATCACATCACTAGTGTCGAATAGTTTATAATGGAATTTTTTTATAGTAATTCATGATAGTAACTATGATAAACCAATACAAATTAAACCATAATAATTTATTCCAATAAAAAAACTTTAACTATATACTGCATATTACAGAAATAGCAAATAATTATATAACAAAATATCTTACAGTAAATTGCATTAAATTTAATGAAACTCAACTTTAACAATGAGTACCATATTTTTACATTAATTAAATAAAACTACAATAATTTCAATGCAAACAACAATGTGTCAAGTTTATAATAGAATTTTTATAGTGACTCATAATAAAAAATCTTGATAATTCTAACACAACAATGCTACCAAGATGGCGAATAGGTTCTGTAATAGAATTTTACAATAAAAATCATAAAAATTATACTAAGTAAAAGAAATCATCTCAATCTTAACAGCATACAGCATATTAATAACGAGTAGGTTTTGTAACAAGCTTTTTTACAGTAATGATGTAATTTAATTAACTATGTACTGTGGTCATTGAATAGCAAATAAGTTTTGTAATTTTTTATTTGAGTTCTGCAGTTTCATAGAATCAAAAAAAAAGGTCATAAAATTTGGCTTAGATATCTTAGCACAAATTTAAAATTTTTTAAATCTAAAATATTATTAAACTAATATTTTGTAATACATATGTAATACTTAATTTTAAAAAAGGCATTATAAATTATTAGGTAAGTGATATGTAAATACTAGCTTATGTCTTAAAGATGTTTAATCTTTCTTCATTTATAATAGTTTCTTCGATACTATTTTGAAAATAATGACATAATAGCTTGTTAGGTGAAATAGGTTTGAATACACCAGTAATTTTTCCTCCAATTGTTTTAATTAACTTCTTTAATAAAGCTCTTCCATTAGAGTTTGAAAATACTATAAAAATAATTAATAAATTATCTTCATGTATTTCTCTTAATTTTAATGCTGTATTTACAACCTTATCTGTATTATTTTCATATATATCGATAAATGCCATACAATAAGGTGCTCGATTATTTAATTCTTTATAGTATGTTGCAGCTTCAATTCCTTCTTCATATATATCAAATAAGTTTATATTGAAGCAATTTTTAAAACAACTTGTTATTGCATCTCTTACACTTTTAAATGGATGAATCAATAATATACTCTTAATACTGTGATTAGTAAATCTCTCAAACATTATTTTTGAGTAATATTTTGAAGCTTTCTGTGTATATGCTGCATGCACTATTTCAACATTCCATGTAAACCAAAATTTGCTTCCTATTCCTAATTGACTTTCTACTCCTATTTCACCACCATGAATTTCTACTATCTGTTTACATGCTAATAATCCGAATCCTGTACCACCTTGTTGCAAAATCTTTGATTCATCAACTTTTAAATTGCTTTTCCAAATATTCTTTATAAATTCAGAATTTACACTATTATAAGAATATACAATAAATTATTAATAACATACTCATAAATTAATGCGTATAATTCATTTTTTAACTTACCCAACACCAGTATCACTTAGTATAACTAGTAATTTTACAAAATTTTCATCTTTACTACTTTTTGCACTTGGTGATTCTAATAAGACTTTCATTATTACTTCACCCTCTTCAGTAAATTTGATTCTTAATAAAAAATAATTCAAGGGTTAATATTTAGATATAAATGAATCATTTAATTATATGAAAAATGAAACATACGAGTTTGACAATAAATTCATTAATGTTAATCTTAGTCTATTAAAGAAAAATAATTAATTAATTTTCTTTTTACTTTTTAAGAACAAATATAATATTACCTCTCAGGATCACTCTTTACATATTTTGGTAAAATATCAGTATCATAATTCAAAGCTAATTCTATTTGCTTATTTCCAGCTCTTTCTCCAAATAATTCGATTGTATTTTCAAATAAATCCAATAAATCAAAAACTATATTTACTGAAGCATTTTTATGCCCTTCCAAATTTAACACATTAGGAATATTATTAATTGTTGATAATACTACTTCAGAAGCATTTAATACAATTTTGTTTAAGTCTTTTTGCTGAACAGTTAATGATTCAATTTCAAAGGAAGAACTAATGCTCGTAATCACTCCTAATGGTGTTCGCAATTCTAGATAAAAATTGATAATTACTATATAATATAATAAAGAAAAAAAAGTAGAAATATTATATAATAAATATATTCTTACCATGAGACATATTAGCTAATATCATAGTTTTAACATTATCAGCATCCTTAATGAATTTTACTCGTGATTCATTTATTAATTTCTCTTCTAATAATATCATATAGCTAACAGATAAATTTATTTGATTTGATATTTGTCGAAATAGTTCAATTTCTGGATCAGGCCAACTAGTATTAGGTGATCTATGTGCCTTTATTTCCATCCAAGATTTATCACGTATTTTTAGGGTTATAGATAGCACAGAAACCTGTTTGAAAAAATCAACACAATATGTGCTAGGTGAAACTTCTATTTTAAATTCATAATCAGAAGATTTTAGTTCATTAATAGTTGCTTTTGACTGTTCAAGTTTAATATCACTTTTTGTAAAATTTTGTAAAATATTAAAATAGTTATGTTAGGATTCAATAAATTAAATTTCCTTTACAACCCAATATAATAAAAAGCTACCTTATAACACCTGAATCGTCTGATAAAGCAATTACTTTATAGCTTCCAGGTTCTGAAAGTTCATACGAAATAGCAAACACCCTATCACATGATATTATTTGATGAATATCTTTAACAGCTTCTGAAAGTGTTTCTTTTAAATCCAATCCAGAAAGAATATTACATGAAATTGAAGTCAATAACTGTTTCATTTCTTCCTGTTTACATTGTTGAAATATTAATTGATGGCGAAGTTGTGAAAGCTTAATATTAGTGTGCATACGGGCAATTAATTCTCGAGAATTAAATGGCTTTACTAAATAATCATCTGCACCATGATCTAACCCTAAAAATAGTGTTTTAAAATTGAATGCAAAATTGACTAAAAAAAAAAATTATTATTTAAGAATAAACAATACCAAAATATTCATCAGCCCTTGCAGTTAATAATATGATTGGGATTAGTCGTGTTACCATATTAGATCTTAACATGTTTAATAGTTCATATCCATTTATATTTGGCAACATGACATCTATCATTTTAATTAATAAAATTAATACATTTGCTATCATATAATTTAAGCATAAAATAATTTACTCACCGCTAAGGATTAAATCCGGTAATTCGTTTGAATTTTTTAAAAACATAATAGCTTCAAATCCATCACAAGCACAATAAACATCAAATTCTTTTCTTAATAATCCTTCTAAATAATTTCTATAACGATAAATTAAATAATTAGATTTAGATTTAAAATTACAGTATATTTGACAGTTTAAAATTTTGAATTTAATCAACAAACTCATTACCTCATATCAACATTATCCTCAACAAGTAAAATTTTATGCTTTTTAATCATATTTACTGATATTTTTTCAATATCTACATCATCATTATCATCTATTAATTTTGGATTCAAATTAAAATTTTTATTTGTAAGTTCATTACATTGAATCCATTGCAAACTTTCCTCTAGATATAGTTGTTTTTTTGTATATAATTGACGTTCTGGGTTTAATTCACTATTTTTTTCATTAATGTAAACTTGGTTTTTCGGTAAGTGCTTTAACCCCGTTAGAAATCGACACTTAAATGTTGTCCCCTGTCCAACTTTTGAAGTTACAATAATTTCTCCACCATGGTATGTAATAAGCTCTTTTACGAGTGCAAGACCGATTCCAGTGCCTTCATAACTCCGCGAATGTTGAGATTTTGAGCGATAAAATCGCTGAAATATGTTTAAAAGATCACTTTCTGAAATGCCAATGCCTAATTTAATTTGATAAATAAATATAATACATGAATAAACAGTGTTATGGTAAACTTTAGAGATGGGATCAGTCTGTTCGGTTGTTTATTGGTCGGCAATTTTGTTATTTTCAGTTATTGTTGTTGATTATGAATGCATACAACAGTCTCTGACCAACCATGGTTATAACCGATTACATATAGCAAGTGACTGACTAGTTAGTCACTAAAGAATCCAACACTAGTAAACTAAATACAAAATATTACAAACCTGTATCAGACACTTCAAGAATTATTGTATTTCTTTCACTTTCGTGTTCAATGTATAAGCTAACTTTAATTTCTCCAATCCAAGTGTTCTTAAATGCATTTGAACCTGTAAAAATGTCGAAATATTAGTATTATAATTTCTGCTCTTTCATATAAAGGTATTGAGCATAGGATTCATACAAAGATTATAAACAATTGTTTCAAACATGTCGTGATCCAGATAAACTTCATCTCCCAAGTCTTGCTTAAAATTTTCAGGATCTGGAATGTCAATAATATAATCTAAACCTAG
>CAJVPY010004135.1:0-13017 GCA_910591965.1 Dentiscutata erythropus
GCGCAGATTTGCAAAAAAATTAAATAATAAATTAAATGAAAATCTGCACAAAACTTCAGACTCACCAGCTATAGCTATAGAAATTAAATAACAGTTCTGTGCAAATTTTCAAAATATAAGAAATTTTGCAGTTTTTTTACAAAAAATTCTGCAAAAATCTGCATTTTCGCAGGCTTTTGCAGGCTTACACTTATTTAATTCTTCTGATGGAACACTTTTGTCTTTCAAACTTTCTTCACTATTCAGATTACACATCTCCTTAACAATTTCATTTAGATAATCTCATGAAAAATCTTGTAAATTGTTATCATAATGAATAATATCTGATGAACTTTTCTGGATTTTTTACGAATATGTTATTGTAATTTGACATTATGATGCGAGCAAAGAGTGTAACATATTCATGTAGTATCAAATTCATTTATATATTTTTTAAACGCAATTATCACGTACGTATGTACGTAATTGTAACATTTGTCAATATATGTCGCGCAGTGGCGTAATTAATCAGTGATGGCATAACCTACAAAATATGAACATATTTAGTGTAGTCATGAATAACATGGCTTTATCCGACATGTCTTATGTGAACACAGAACGATTTTTACGCCGACATGTCGGATAACTTAGTTATCAGTCGAGTTCTAGTGATTGATGCCTGATTTTTCATAGTAAATGTCCTAGTGAATAATCAGTTATCAATCAAAACACAACGGATAACTAGTACGTACTATCTGTATTTCTGGAAATAGAAGTGGGATCCGTGAATATCACAGTTATGAATGAGTATAGGTATTTAATTTAAACCGAAAATTTGGTTACACAAATTAGTGAATATTCAATGAATATTATTTTAATTACACAAAAATTTGAGAATATTCAATGAATATTACTGTAAACACAAAATTTGTGAATAATTCGTCGAGAATAATATGAATCCCATGTAAAATCTAGAATCATTCAATATTTAACCAACAAAAGCAATAATTTTTATAATAAGATACTAATATTTTAGTATAAACAATTCTGTCAAAATTTAAATCAAAAAATTTAAATTAAACTACTATAAACTACGATAAAAATCCAGGTCTTGGATTTCACAAATATTAAAACTCAATATTAGACCCCGATTCTAGGACATGGTGTAAAGTTTGTAGCATTAGAAGGAAAAATTTAAAAGGATGTATATTTTTTCATTTATAATGGACAGTCTAGAAACTTAACAAGAGTGCAGTTGGCTGTGAAAATTTTGAGAATCACACCCGGCTAACATCTGGGTCTGTATATAGAAGTTTACGGTATTATTAATGAAGCTACTAGCATACTTTTAATCTTGTACATTCATATTTTTGTATTCTTGTACTAGACCTAAAGTTACGTTTTTTTTTAAAAAAAAAACAAGAATTTCGAAAGACTATATAATTAAATGGATCATATTGCTAAATGTGATTTTATATAAAGTTTTTCAATGCCTATAATTTTGATAGAAGAAAAATAAATTATTTACTGCTTGAAAGAATTTTACAATACTGAATACTAAAGAATTTATACACCCGCAAAATAGTTATCAATGTAAAACTACAGTAAATTTGGTAGTTATATAAAAATGAATCACAAAAACAAACATATTTTTATTGAAGATAGAAAACCGTACAATTCATTATTATAAGAAGCAAAAGTTGTGCCATTACCAATTCAGTCTATTAATAATAGATTTATAACCAAATATCGAAATTAGAAAATTTGCCAAGTCTTTATTTTTAAGCATAATAAGATTTGCAAGAATTTTTCTTTAATTGATTTAAATTCAAATTATTTAAATATATTAAGAATAAATCTTAAATTTAAAGGAATAATAGTTAGAATCTAACCTAGCTGCTTTGCAAATTGTCTTTTATTTATTCCTCTTTTCCATCATCACGATATTTATTGAGACTACTTATTAAGTTATTCTGCAATATCGCAATGTATTTTTTAAAAAAAATTCAGTGTGAATCAACTATTTTTTTATTAGTTTTCTTTATATAAACATACCTGATTTACTGTAACTATACTTCGCAAGTATTTTGCATTTATGTTCATCTTCTTCGAGTTCAGAAATAAAGAAGTATTAGGTCGATTCAGAATTAAGGCTGATCGGCTTGTCAACGAAGTGACAAAGCAATCATTATTGCGAGATCAAGAGACTTTGTTGCAGATCACATGTAATTCAGTTTTTAGCCTTTTTTGGTAATATGATTAATGCTTTTAGTATCTTGCCGGATTCAGGTTTTTCATGGGTAAATCCATGATTGCATATGATGTTGTTCTTTTAAGTCAATAAACCGGTAATGAGTGATTATGTTATTGATTAAGGAGTATGATATTAGTCAAGGAGTATGATTATGTATGTTGTATCAAGCGGGAAAGGATGGGAAATTTTAAGTAGTTTAAGGGTATTTAAGTGTCGGTTTTTTAAAGGGTGATTCGGGTATTCTTTGGTTCGCTATTGCTCGCCTTAGCAAGGCTAGCTCTTTCGACCCTCCCTGCCCTCCCGTAATTTTTTTCTTTGATAAGTGGCTCGGCGGCTTAGAATAGCGCAATGACCACAATATCATTAATGTAGTATGAAGTCACGCACTATGATGCATTACAATGTCGATTCTCTGAAAATCGCTATGTACGATAAAGTTTCTTTCCCCTTGTAAGGGTGTTTTTCCTAAGTTTAAGTTAGGTCGGAGGTTTTGCACCTTCGGGTAAGATAATGTCTTGGGATAAGATTTTGTTTGATTGGATGATGACCTCCGATTTAGGTGGCTCAGCCGTTCGGACTAGGGTCCGAAGGATTAGAGCTATAAAACTACACTTTAGTGGCTCGTGCAGTGTAGCGGACCTATTCCCATATGTATTTTCTTCGTTTTAGCAATAAAGTCTTTGATCGAGCAATAATAATTGGGTTTTTCTGATTTCGAATTAAAATAGTGATGTATTTATTTTGAAATCAGTGATTCATAAATCTTATTTTGATTTGTAACCTTATTTATATAACAACAATAGTAATTAATACTTTTTACGATCGCGAATTTCTTTCAAAACATGATATCTTTATTTAGTGGTTTGTTTGAACATTTTTTTGGAGCCATATTGAATATTAATAATATGTAATATTTCTTAAGAATTTTTTAAAAAAATTTAAGCGATAATTTGCAGTTTATCAATTATTACACATCATCAACCCCTATTTCATTTTCTGATTCATAATTTCAAGCCAGATAATAATATTTTGTGCCCACTTATTTTCGAAATATGTTAATTAGGGTGTAGAGCGATGATTTTCTGCGTGATTAAGTTCTGCGATAACAATGATTTTTATACATAATAAGAATCATCGCAGCAATTAGTCACCGATCGTCCCTGTTACGGGGTTTCAAAGTTAATTGAAATTGATGACGTATTTATTTTGAAATAAGTGATCCGGCAATCTGATCTTATCTTCAATTTGAACAAAAGTTTTACTTTTTATTTATTTTTTTTAATGAAGCATGATAAAAATTTTTCGGGTTTACCACAAAATCCCGAAAACCATATTCTCGAAAGAACATAATACAACCGGGCCACCCAAAAAAGTTTCGAAAAACATGTATTGTCAATGCATCATGATTAGGATCATGATAATAATAATTAATAAAGTATGTATTAATTGATTCAGAAATGATTTTGCAATTTTTTAAAAACATAAAATCAAATAATATAATATTCTAAAAAAACACACTGTCCATCGTAACCAAATTACACTAATGATAAACGAAAAAAAGAAATAAAATTATAAAAAAATCTTATATAGATTTTATTTTGAATGCACTTCCGGAAGACTATAACTGATAAAGTATTGAAGAAAACATGGTTAATCCAAATAGCAACAAATGGGTCGATAATAAAAATTTTGAGCCATTGCATAAATTGAAGGAGGATTATAATCATTTTAAAAGGCAATGGAATATTCCAAATACTAAAAAAGTCGTAATAATAATACTTTATGACTAATAAATATTACGTTTATTGGGTTTATTTGAAAAAATAAAATGATTTAATTTATTGATTATCGTTATTATTTTTTTGTCTGTAAATTTTTTGTTTGTTCAAGTTAAATGACTTTTTTGGTGCTCAACATATTTATCACGTGATGATCGAACTTTTTTGGGTGGTGATTTTACCCAACCCGGTCTTATCATGTCCCTTCGTCATAGGAGGACTTTCGTCTGATTGGCTGATGTAAATCAATTACCCGGGTAACTTATTTATATAGAGTACTTTTTGAGAACGTAACTTTCACTAATAAAAAATTGTCACAAAAGTCATTCTTAGCTTTAAACGAACGTCAATGTTCACTGTACAAAAGAATCTAAAAAGAATCGTCTTCCCCATTTACTTTACTTAGAAGACAAAACATGCCTACCGCTTATTGGACTATATCAAATTATACTGTATAGTGAAACGTCTTCGTCTAAAACTATTTTATTACGTTAGATTTAAATAAACTTTTATTTCTAACTGTTTAATTCCAATAGGTACAAGCTCTTTAGCAAAGAAGATCCAGGTTTAATATTTAAATTTGGTCGGTTCTTGTAGTGTGTCAACCGTAAATTAATAAATACACGCGAAAGAATTTATTATTTATATGTAGGGGAATAGATAGATACGCATAAAGTAGATAAATATGATATTTATTACTAATAAACCCAAACTATTATAGAATCTACTATGTAAGATATAAATTAAACCTTTGACTATTAGTTTGTAAGCTTCTTTATACGAAGTTTCTTTCGTTTTCTAATACTGTAGTATTAATTAAAAATTATGCATTTGATTGGTTAATTATCACGGGAAATCACGGGTAGATCTACAAAATTAACCAATCATATGAATGTCTTCCTATGAGTCCCTTCGGGAATCTGTTTTTCGGGATTTTGTGGAAACCAAAATTTCCAATTTCATGAAATGGGGATCCCCTAACACTCACATTTCATTTACCGATTTTAAAATCGTGAAAAACAAATAAGATTTTTCAAACTCTCATTTAATTTAAAATAGCGCCACTTATTTGTTAACTTAAACCCCTAATTTATTTTAAACATATTCTTAGTGAAATATACATATAGACTCATAAGCTTATATAGTTTGTCAAAAAATTTAAATAATTCAAGTTAGATTAATAACAAATGTATAATGAAAGCTTTAACACGTGAAATTGTTTGAAAATTCAACTTGCTAAAGTAGCTATTGCATAAATAGACAAATACTTTAATTTAATTTCAATTAGATAGCAAAAAAAATATATAATTATTTAATTTAAATGAAATTGCAATAAATATATTTTAATTGGATTTCAATTAGTTAGCAAGATAATAGGTGAAAATCTTATTTGATATGACAATTTAATCAACTAATACTAAACTTATAAAATTTAATCAACTACAAACACTAAACACCAGTTCAATTAAGATAATAATATCCAGCATTAAATATTCCACCAGTGCTTCTCATCTCTGTAGAATTTTGATAATAAATATATGCCTTATGTTTATCATGTCCAATGCCAATTCTTTTATCATAACAATATCTAGCATCACATGTTCCGACAGCATTCTCCATCTCTGTGGATTTTTGACAATAGATTAATTTATATTCATCCGCAACATCAATTACATATTGATAACAATATCCAACACTATTTGTATCTTTAGCATCTTCTATATCTGCAAAATTTTGAAAATATATGAATGCCTTGTGTTCATCCTTCTCAACTCCAATTCCATTAAAATAACAATATCCAACATTAAATAATCCTTTAGCGTGCCCCATTTCTGCAGACTTTTTATAATAAATGAATGCTTTATTTTCATCCTTTTCAACTCCAATTCCTTCATCATAACATTTTCCAAGAGCAAATGTTCCACTAGCATCCTCCATCTCGGCAGATTTTTTATAATAAATGAATGCCATATATTCATTCTTTACAACACCTATTCCATTATCATAACAATATCCAACCATATATGTTCCAAAAACGTCTTTCATCACAGCAGAATCTTGATAATAAATGAATGCCTTATTATCATTCTTTTCAACACCAACTCCATCTTTATAACAGTTTCCAAGTGCAAACATTCCCTTAGTATTCCCTACCTTGGCAGATTTTTGATAATAAATAAATGCTTTATTTTTATCTTGTTCAACTCCAATTCCATATTGATAACAATATCCAACATTATATATTCCATCAATATTGCCCATCTCAGCAGACTTTTGATAATAAACGAATGCCTTATGTTCATCCTTTTCAACCCCAATTCCATTAACATAACAATTTCCAACTTTAAATGTTCCTTTAGCATGACCCATCTCTGCTGATTTTTGATAATAATTGAATGCATTTTGCTCATCCTTTTCAACTCCAATTCCAAATTGATAAAAATATCCAACAAAATATGTCCCATCAGCGCTCCCCATCTCTGCAGATTTTTGATAATAAATGAAAGCCTTATGTTCATCCTTTTCAACTCCAATTCCATAATTATAACAACATCCAACATTATATGTTCCACTGGCGTGACCCATCTCTGCAGATTTTTGATAATAAATAAATGCCTTATATTCATCCTTTTCAACTCCAATTCCATTAAAATAACAATGTCCAACATTATATGTTCCAGTAGCGTCACCCATCTCTGCAGATTTTTGATAATAAATGCATGCCTTATGTTCATCCTTCTCAACTCCAATTCCAAGACGATAACAATTTCCAACATTAAATACTCCTTTAGCATGACCCATCTCTGCAGATTTTTGATAATAAATGCATGCCTTATGCTCATCCTTTTCAACTCCAATTCCATAATGATAACAATCTCCAACCATATGTACTCCTTGAGCGTGTTCCATTTCAGCAGATTTTTGATAATAAATGAATGCCTTATGCTCATCCTTTTCAACTCCAATTCCATAATGATAGCAATATCCAACATTATATGTTCCATCTGAGTCACCTATCTTTACAGATATTTGATAATAAATAAACGCCTTATATTCATCCTTTTTAACTCCAATTCCTTTTTCATAACAATATCCAACCATATGTGCTCCTTGAGCGTGTCCCACTTCAGCAGATTTTTGATAATAAATGAATGCCTTATATTCATCCTTTTTAACTCCAATTCCATCTTGATAACAATATCCAACCATATGTGCTCCTTGAGCGTGTCCCATCTCTGCTGATTTTTGATAATAAATGAATGCCTTATGTTCATCCTTTTCAACTCCAATTCCATTTCGATAACAATATCCAACACTAAATATTCCATTAACGTATCCCATTTCAGCAGATTTTTGATAATAAATGAATGCCTTATGTTCATCATTTTCAACTCCAATTCCATTATGATAACAACATCCAACCATATGTGTTCCTTGAGCGAGTCCCATTTCAGCAGATTTTTGATAATAAATGAATGCTTTATGTTCATCCTTCTCAACTCCAATTCCATCTTGATAACAATATCCAACCATATGTGCTCCTTGAGCGAGTCCCATTTCAGCAGATTTTTGATAATAAATGAATGCCTTATGTTCATTCTTTTCAACTCCAATTCCATATTGATAACGATATCCAACATTATATGTTCCTTTAGCGTAACCCATTTCGGCAGATTTTTGATAATAAATAAACGCCTTATATTCATCCTTTTTAACTCCAATTCCTTTTTCATAACAATTTCCAACCATATATGTTCCTTCAGCGTAACCCATTTCATGTATAATGCTCGCACATCCAAGTAGACCAATATGTATGGTGTGTTATTACGTATTGTATGTAATATTTTTGAAATTTAAGTAAAGATCATATACAATTTGACCAAAAGAAATATTATATATAACTCTTTCAAAAAATGAACAAAACTGAATCTTATACTTACTATCTTTTAGATTAACAGAGTAATTAATTAATACGTAATAATATACCTTACGTTGAAAAGCGAATAGAAACAAACTTTATACTAACTCTCTTTAATTCAGCATAAAGGCTTTTGTTATTAATGATAAATTTTTATTTAATACGCACTCTCTTTTAACAGGGTAGTGAATGATTAATGCTGTGTAATTTAATGTTTATATCAATGGTTTTAAATAAATTTTATACTTACTCCCTGTAATTCATAAATCATTATGTTAATTTAAATGAATAGATTTATATATTTATAATTTATGAATATTTTTTGTACTCACTCCCTATCACGTAAATGAATAAAAAGATATTATAATTTCAATGATTATTATAATTATGAATAAATTTTATACTTACAAACCGATAATTTTATGTATATAAAAACTATATTCGATAAAGGTTCCAATAAGTATATTATGTTTAATAGAAAATCCCAATTAAAAATTAATTATTTATGAATGAACTTTATACATTACCTGATACTGTAATGTTCAATAGAGAATTCTATTAGTAGTATTTAAGTAGGCCATCTGTAAATGAAACTATACTCACGAACTATTAGTTTACAAATATGGATAATACACAAGTAATCTTAATATAACTGGTAAATCCTAATAACAAAAATTTTAATTTACTAGACTTTTTAACTTAACCTTTTAACAATTGAAGACAATTTCGAAAGCCCTAGATTTAATAAACTTATGCCAATCCCTTCTTCCAGTTGGTG
This sequence comes from Dentiscutata erythropus, assembly GCA_910591965.1. Lineage (NCBI taxonomy): Eukaryota > Fungi > Glomeromycota > Glomeromycetes > Diversisporales > Gigasporaceae > Dentiscutata > Dentiscutata erythropus. The sequence continues at coordinate 8,709 of CAJVPY010004135.1, forward strand.
CATCCATGTTTTTAAAGTATAAATATTATGACAACAAGCAACAATTCCTTTTTTATACAAAATACCTAGCACAATAATAATACCACCAAGGACATAACTAACAATAATACCAATACCAATACTCGGTCATTGCTACAGGTTGACCTACCAGGTGTAAAAGAAGTTAACCATTTTTTGCATAGAACATCTAGCAAATAAATACGGGAGTTTATTTCAACTGGTTGTGCTGAATTATTAGTAATATTGCCTATTGTTTTTATAGTTTTTAAGAAATGTAAATATTAATTTTATGAATAAATAGCAATATTAATAAATATATATATAATCACCAAAAGCAATGATAAGAAAATTCTGATATAAATTAGCAGTATGAGCTGCTAATGGAGGTGGTTTGTCACCGGAAATAATTAGCTCGGAATATTTGTAAGATTCGTTTGCAATATTTAGCGACACGAAAATTGGTGTGGCAGTGGTAAGGTAACCTAAAAATAAAATATTGTTTAGTATTAAATTTATAAAAGGAAAAATAATAATAATAGGTTGAATGTTTCTTACTTGAAGTTCCGCCTATTATAATAATTTCATTATTGTCTGGTGTTAATGTTGCCGTATGCGCCAATCGAGTTTGAATAAATGTTGATTGATTTGCATGCTAAAAATACAATATACATTATCAGAAAATTCGGGACAACTATCAAAAAGTCAAACCAAACACATACTTTATATGACCAGGTCAAAGAAATTGTATCGAATACTAGAATCTATAATGAATGTTACAAAATTAATATATGACTAAAAGAAATTCTAATATGTTGTTGCTTTTAATATTTATAAAAACCTTTTACCTCATTCATATCTATTAAGTCTTCATCTACTCCAGACCCAATTTGAGAGACGCCACCAATGTATAAAATTTTGCTACTCGGAAGCAATACTGGAACAGCATGACTTCGAGGTGAAGGAGCATTAATCTTATTTCGCGATAACAATATCGTTTCAAGTATATATAAATCATTAAAGTGAACATTTAAAAATATTTCATTATTGTCTGGTGTTAAGGTAGCTGTATGCGCTAATCGAGGTTGAATAAGGATTGATTGATGTGGATACTAAAAATATAATATACATTATCAGAAACTTCGGGGCAGCTATCAAAAAAATTAAACCAAACATATACTTTACATGACCAAGCAAAAGAAATTATATCGAATAATAGAATCTATAATAAATTTATAAAAACCTTTTACCTCATTCATATCAAAATACACTCCAGACTCAATTTGAGAGAAGCCACCAATGTACAATACTGAACCGTCATGAGGTGGAGGATTCCACGAAAAACTAAAGGCAGTAGGTATTTTTGACCATGAGTCTACTTCTTTTCTCCCTCCAAATAAAATATACTACTACCCAGAATCTATAATAATGGTACAAAATTAATATATTTTTATATATGACCAAAAGAAATTTTAATATACTATTGCTTTTAATATTTATAAAAACCTTTTACCTTATTCATATCTTTCTTTCCCCCCGAATATAAAACTACTCCACACTGCTCTATACGACTAGCTGGTGGCAGTCCTTTTTGATTTAAAGGGTATGACCAAGACTTTCCATAATATTGATCTGTCATATTATATGTTTCGTTTATTACTTCTATCATTAATGTTTGATTTGAAGTTATAGTTATATTATTGTCAATCTCATTAAGCCATGTGAGATTTTCCTGTAATCTAATTCCTATCTCTACAAATTATTATATAAAAGAATATGGGTACATATTAAGTATTTTAGAATTTTTCAAATATTTAAAATCAAGTGGCTAACCTTTTTCATTTCCGAATTTCATTCGTGCAAATGGATCAGTAAGGTCTATATATGGAGGGCTACTAGTGGAGAATTGAGATGAAAGATTTATAGAAAAAATCTCTTCTGATAAGTTATATATTCTTGTTGAACTCTTAATTGGATTTGTGGGTGGAATAATACGAGAACCTCCCATAAAATAAATTTGGTCTTCAATTATAACTGCTACATGCCCTACTCGATCTGGCACAAAACCAGCAATTCTAGAAATCTTATATATGCATATATATATAATTGTAAAAAAAATTAATTTACTTGATTTCACTTTTTGATTCCACATTTTTTACTCAAGGTTAAAAATTTATTAATTTATATTAAAGTTCAAGACAAATAGCAGTGATAAATTATCTATTATTTCCGTGCCTAAAGTAATAATACCAGAGAGAAACCTTATATACCACCATATAAAGTGAACTGGAATATGCGGTGTTTATATTTTCGTATTTATGCATGAACACAAATAATTAATTTGTGACATTGAAAGTTTTCCTTTTCTACAAATACTGTTACAAACTTTTTGGTGAAACCTGTATATTATAAAGTATCACAACCAAATAGGGATAGTAATCAGTCTCAACCAGTTTAGAGTAGGCAACAAACGAAACCTACTCGAAACTAGGTTCGGGAGGTCTTAATCGGAATTAACCGAAATCCCGAAACTATAATTCGAAATTTTAAAATTTATAATGTATAATATATATTTATTTTCAAAAATTATATCGCACCCGTGGTGTTCTACACTACAATAATTTTTGTTTATGAGCTGCAGTGTAATGTGTAATGTATAAATTAAGATTAGTGTTAAAGGCTGTAATGGAGCAGAAGCTTAGTTTATACAAAAATTTTTCAAGGAATTTTTTTTATTAAAACTCTCCGCTAAAGCCTTGTACCCACGTTAGGGTTTTTAATGGAGCACTTCAGTCAATAGTAAATCACATAACCCACTCCAGAGTACTCCAGAAGTGGGTTATATGTTTTATTAATGTCTGGAGTACTCCATTAACAACCCTAACCCACGTGATCAGCCATGCATATCAATAATCACATTGTGATAAATCCATTTCACTATCAAAGCACGAAAGCTTTGGGCGAAGATATCCCAATAAAATTCTTTTATTTGAATTTTATGGATCCATAGAACTCAAATAAAAAAATTCTCATCGAATGTGGTCAGGTGGTTGTCAAGACATCTTATCTCAAAGTTTTAGAAAAAATCAAGGGAACAAGGAACCCAATGATATTTTCATAATAATCACATCACAGGATTAAATGTTTGGCCTAAGTTAGTGTTTGGCCTAAGTTAGGGTTGGTGTTAGGGTTAGATGATAGGATAGTTTAGGCTAATTTTTTAGTGCTAGTAAACAAATGACGTCATTGCATAATTTCACATGTTATGTGATAATCACTAGGTTCTGTGTTCTTGAAGTGTCCCAAAATCAAAATGTCTATCATAAAGAAACCATGCCAATTTTTTTAAAATTTTGAGCAAAAATATCTCGACAACCACCTGACAAAACTCGATAAAAAATTTTTTATTTGAATTCTATAGATCATACAATTCAAACTCACATAGAAGTCATAATTTTGGGCAGAATTTTAACTATATTTTATGGTTTGTCAGAGTGGTGAGTAAGCTCTGTAGCAAAATTTTATTCAGTAAAAATCGTTATAATTTTGATGCATTCTGATGCAAACTAACTCAATTACTGATAAATCTTGATAGTTCCACAATTTTACACAAACTACCTTACTTTTAACCAAGTATTTTGGTTATCAAAATAGAGAGATTATAATAGTTTTAATACATACTATCATGATCTTAATCACATAGAAATTATGACAATTCTGATTTATCTAATTCAATTTTAATTATTTATTATAATTGTCAGGATATCAAATAAGTTCTTTATAAATGTTTCAATAATATGAATCATAATAATTTCAATACAAGCTAACTCAACCTTAAACACTGTATGTACCGCATTAGCGAGTAAATCTGGCAAAATTTTTTACTATATCCCATGGTAGAAATAATCACTAAAATACAAGTTTATAACAAGAAACTTACAACAACTAATGATGAAAATCATGATAACTTTATTAAATCTTAATATTAGCAAATTCTATAACAGAATACTTTACAGTAATTCACAGTTAGAGATGGGTTTCATGCGTGCGCATGAAACCTCAATCATGTGCATATTTCTGAATCATGCGCATTTTATCTCATCAAGATTTTATATAGAAAAATTAAAATATAAACTAGGCGCTTGAGTTGTTCAAAGGGAGTTTGAAACAAGTGTGTATTGTATTATTAAATAAATCCTTCTTCTTTAGGAAAATAATGAGAGATTTGCATCGGAATAGGATAAATATTTATGCATTTCTGATTGGTATATATGATTTTGCTTATCTTTAAAGTGTACCACGTGAGTAGTTG
>CAJVPY010004136.1:0-13014 GCA_910591965.1 Dentiscutata erythropus
CTTAAATAGGCAACCAAAAGTTGTACGTGTGACTAGTTGTACTCTCGTTATACTAATGTAATATGTAAGCCAGTCTTTGGACGGCCTACCCATTTGAACTAATAAAGTGCCAGGAGCCTAAGTGGTCACCTCAATATTAAAAAAAAAAATTGATAATAAAGCTCTCAAATGTTAACTTTAATCTAACATATGGCATATATAAATTTATTTATAAATTAGTACCTAAAAAATAATGATCATCAATTGTGAATTATTGCAAATGTTCCTACGAGGTGGAATTCATCTTACCTCACTTGGCAATGACTTTTACAAATTCGGGGCATCATTAGTATTATAATAGCCAATTTAATGCTAGATAGTGACTCGCAAAATCAGAAAGATGGTATTTACCTGGAAAAAATTAATCTAACAAATGATGAATGGAATGCTATATCATTGTTAACTATAATTTTAAGGTCTTTTGCCAAAACGACAAAATTATTAGAGGGTAGCAAATATGCTATGATTAGTTTTATGTATGGTGCGATTACTGTAATTGAGCAAGGGCTTCTTTCTTTTATGACTTCAGATACAGATTTTGAATCTTCTAATGATGCTTTTGAGGATGATGTTGTTTATGATGAAGATGAAGATGAAGGAGTACAAGACTATGTATCAAATGAAAAGCAGCGCCGAATTAAGATTAATAATCCGCAAAATTGTAAAGATCTTGATGAAAAAATAAAATCAGCATTATATGATGCTATGTCACATTATTGGAATGTGCCTAGTGATGAAACCATGCTGGCAGCGCTTTTGGATCCTTGGTACAAGCCTCTTTCTTTTATGTCAGAATCTCTAAAAAATGAAATATATGAATTGCTTAAAACCAAATATAAAGAGTCATGTATTCTATATAGAATAGAAGAAAATAATAGTCAACAAAACCATTCTAATTCTTTATTAGCTTCGATGTTCCATAATAGATGCCCACGGTTAGAAGTTTCGGATTATCTTGGAACTCAAGAACTTCAATAGAATCAATGTCCTCTAACCTGGTGGTGCACTAATTAAAAGCGGTTCTCTGTATTAAGTAAGTTGGCTCGAAAATACTTGGCTATCCCAGCAACTTCGACCGCAAGTGAAAGACTTTTAGTAATGCTGGGAATACAATGACAGAGAAAAGAACATTACTTTTACCTTCTACTTTTGAGCATCTAGTGTTTTTAAAAAATAATTGACAAGTTACTGGAGGTGTATTTCCAAATACAAAAACTTGATAGAACCGATATAAGAATCTTGTCTCAATAATAAAACTTAATCTCAAAAAAAAGTCTATACATACTAATTCAAAGGCCTTTTTGTTTTTGATATATCTGTAGCAATTAACCATTAATCATATTATTGTCATGCAAAATTTTACAACAATCAAAAAGTATTGTCTAGGTTTAAAAGCTGCCAATATTGTACTTCAGTATCATCATGTTATATTTGAGATATAAGACTGCATAGTTTACTAAAGTGTAAAATGCTTTATGAGTTACTTTAAATTTTTAAATTTCTAAGATTTTAAATTTTCATTTATAAAATTTTCTATTATAGCACCCACTAATCATCATTGAAAATGATGCTTGAGAAGATTTTAATTATGCCATAAATTGTATATTCGAATTTTCAACAAAAATTTATGTAAATATCTATTAAGATTATATTTTAATAATATCGAAGTTGGTGCTTAAGAGCATCATGAATTTATTGCTATATTAAACTATGCGAGAAGTAATATTCTTGAGTGTATCAACGATAGATAATTCACTAATGGGCAAAGTAATAAAAATATTTTTTTTATCCCTATAGTGGTGGGACCTCTGATACGTAATAATGAAAAAATCAATGATGTGTTATTTATATCAATTAGTTGCGGCACATATTGTTAAGTAATCGATCAATCAATATAATAAAATTATATAAAATCGTTCGACCGATCATTTTAACTTTACTGATAAAAATCTGATCATAGTAAAATTACTAATATGCCTGACATAGTTTTAATTACTTATTTGATTTATCACCCAAATACGTATGTACGTAAAAATTTTTGGTTAATAGTAATGCCCATCTCTAATGCCATACGTATAGCCGATTCACAGAAAATTGTGTCAAATTCTCAATATATATGTAAAACAGTAACTAATTTATGTGTTGCAACTTTAAATACCCGTAATTCACATATATGTATGCTATACTTTATTTATGTTCTGATTATACATTAATTATTTAATTATCTTACTACTAATTAAATTTTTTGAACCTATTGAACCACGCTTATCTGTTCTAATGATATCCGTAAGTTACCTAGTTATCCGGATATCTGTAGGATTATTTGGTATCCGCAAGGGTTATCCAGTTATTTGTAAGTTTATCCGGTTATCTGTAAATTAAAAACTGGCAATTATCCGGATACAACTTTTATAAAAAGGATACTAATAAACAGATAAACAGATATCCGGGTCCAAACTCTATGTAAAGGAATATTTTGGAACATTAAAATCAACCTAGTAGATTACGAGATATAAGTATTTTTATATTTGTAATTATATGCTTTCTTCTTTATTTTAAACTTTGAACATGTTTATGAACTTTGAACTTAGGTTTATTAGAAACACTATTGGTAGCTGTTTCTGGAAAAAATAAAAGTTTTAGAAAAGAATAAGTTCACATATATTATAGGTTAAAACTTAATTAGCTTTATGCATAGTATATAATTTTTTAGGCTTGGCATAGGTATTATTAGTGTTATTAGAATTTTGGTCTGGTTTATTTTTTTTGTTCTTTTTTTTTCAATTTTCTGATCATTTTCTTATTTGTTTTGTTTAAAATCCCCTCTCTTACTTTAAGCTATTAGCTATTTTTAGAAAGAAAAAAAAATTAGAAGTAAATAGATATAGTTCTAATATAGTAGCTGAGTACTATACTAAAGTAGTTTTTTGAATACAAGTAGCGCTATATGTGAGTTTCTGTTGGCAAATATCAGTGTAATAACCAGACTTGGGCATTTTTGAAGAAGCAGCCAGGGTTTTGCCAAACACTATATGTACATTGGATATAAAACTTGAGCCAAGGTTTAAAGTAATTCTCTAGATTTACTAAGATATGTTTGACCTTTTATTCTTAATACTAAGCTTAAAATATAAAACCTTTTTCAATTATATAAAAAGTTTTTATTAAGTTTAATAAAGTTAAATTAACTTAAATATAATAAATTGATAAAAAAATATATATTAGCCAATCTAAATTCTGGTTTTGTTTTTGAATGCCGATTATACACTTGATCTAAGGCACAACATAACACATATTAATGTTAGTTTAAAAATCAAGTTTTTTAGAAATTGGTTTTTGTTTCAAAGTAACGCCTATGTGCATACTCTAAATAGTGTGCGGGTGTTATTTCGCGATAATACAGGCTTGAGATTTGGGATTTGACCGGAGTTTGGAATTTGGATGGGATTTGGTTAGTGTTTGGGATTTTGTAAAATTAAAATAAAAAAAAATTAACATAGATAACAATAACGAGAATCTTTTGCAAAATATCAAATTTTACATGTTTACAATCAAAATGTAATCGGAAATAATCATCTATCACGTAAAAGTGAATTTTCTGCCACGTCTAAAATGACTAATCTATTCCTATTCACAATTCCATTTTAATAGTAGTATTATCAAAATGGAATACTACATTAACAACTTTGAAGATAGTACTAAATTACTAAAAAAGGTATCCGTTCTTTACGTAACTCTGCGTTATCTATAAGAGGTGATGAATTACATAATATAGTACTAATTGATTACGAGTTACCTACCATCGGACACATACTCCATAATCTGTGAATCACTCTCACCCGTCATATAAAGCAACAATGAAAATACTTTGGTTTTTTGGCAAAAATGACAGAATCAACACCATTCATATCAGAAAATGTTACTTCAGTTTCTGACTCGCTTATGCCATCTCTGGTAGTATTTTCTGGTGGAACTGCATGCAATTTAATGGTAAGTATTTGTCTATTATTATAAAAAAGTTTTGTTTAGAATTGGTATATATTTATATAATTTGATCTTCAAAGGTTAATGTCCTACAAGACATTACTACAGACATAAGTTATGTACTCGGTTTGAGTGATAATGGTGGCTCAACTAGCGAAATATTACGTGTTATTGGTGGACCAGGGATTGGGGATATTAGAAGTAGATTAGTTAGACTAATTAAAGTCAAGAAAGGAGATCACGAAAAAGCAGCTGTAAAAAACTTATTCAGTTATCGGTTACCTGTTGAAGGAAATGATACAGACATAAAGAATGAATGGTTGGAAGTGGTTGAAGGCACTCATAAGTATGTTGTTTTATGTATTTATTTCATTTTACATAGAACAGTTGAAAGGCATGTGTATATCTGATATTTGATCTGTTTCAAGACTTTGGCAGGGTATCTCTCCTGAAAAAAAAGGAGCTATACGTGGATTTTTAGTACACTTTCAATTAGAAATTCTAAGGCGAGCACACAAGAAATTTGACTTTCGCAATGGTAGTATTGGCAATTTCTTTCTTACTGGAGCACGAATTTTTTGTGGATCGTTAGAGAGTGCAATTTTTATATTTGCAGCAATAACGGGAATTAGCGAGTCTTCGACGAAAGTGATCCCAATAATTAATACTAATCATACTGTGGCTATTGCGGCAGAACTTGATAATGGAAACATAATAACTGGTCAATGTGAAATTTCGCATCCATCCCAAAAACCTCAAAATTCACCTCCAGATGTTGATCATTTAAATTTACCTACTGAAACTTTTAATTCTATAAATACAGTTTCGAAAAGCAATCTTATTTTCGATAAATCCAACGTAACCTCATTGAATCGTCGAATTCACCGGATATATTACATTAATGAATATGGGCAAGAAATATTCCCTTTTGTAAATTCAAAAGTGTTTAATAGTCTTTCAACGAAATCAACGCTCATATATTCCATCGGCTCTTTATATACGTCCATTATGCCTTGCCTAATCCTACGTGGAGTTGGCAAAGCAATAGCCGAGTCTACCACATTGAAAAACAAGATTCTGATTCTCAATGGCTCAAATGATCGCGAAACTGATCAATTCACTGCTTTAGATTTCATAAAGGCTATTGTGGATGGGTGTAATTCTTCATTGAGATTTGATGGGTTCTGGCCCAAAGAATATCCTGTGAAGCATTATATAACCCATCTAATTTACTTGGATAATTCACAGGTGAAAGTTGACGTAGCAGAAATCGAAAAATTAGGAATAGAATGTATAAAGGCAAAAGGTGCATTTCAGGATGGGCAACCTGTATTTACCGAAGAAACACTTGATAATGTTTTAAATGACCTCATCATATATAATATCAGATAATTTTTATATCTTCATAAATTGAATTGAAGCATTAAATTTACATTTTTAACACAAAGAATAATAAAGCATTTCATACAATTCAATTTGAAAATTCAAAAGATTCACAAAGACCTTTTAAGTTTTTAGTTTTTGAAGGTTCGGTTTTTTCTGAAGGCAGTATGCCATCATCGAATTCAGTTGATAGTTTTGGTGGTTAGAAATTATTAAAAGTATCTAGATATTGAAATAATGGGGAGACGAATTAGATTATGATGAGATCCTTCTTCGTAATTCTCAACGATTTCGGTGATTGTATTTGTTTAAAGTTGGAATTCTTTTACAATTTATAGAATCCTAAAATGTAACCAGTGTTTAAAATTAATTTTCATTATTTAATATTTTAATAATAATGATCATGATTTTATATTTTATATATTATATATATTAATATATTAGATATTATTATTTATTATAATAAATAATTAATTATATATACAGTATTACAAAGTACACTATATAAATTTTTATATAATATATAGCAATAATATCATAATTAAACCATTATATAATTATTGTTCTCAATAAAATTGAAGAATAAAATGGTTTCATATAAGAGAGCTTTATTTTAAATTGAGAATCATTAGAACATTGAATTTTAAACACTGATATAACTGATATTTATTAAGAAAATAAAAGTAGAATAAATGCGTGATTATCTTTGGTCTTTTTCGACTGTAAAGTAGATGATAGTGATGTCTGAACGGTATATATATAGATATTATCATAATTAATGTATATTCTAATGATTGTTAATTTTAATATAAATCTTTATATTTATAATCAATTTATATATTTAACATTTTGATTAACTAAAGATAGCAAGTTACAAAAAATTATTAATGCGTGCAAATATTTTATTTAATCTAATAATCTAAAATACAGTTTATGCATATACAAATATAACTACATTTAAAGTATTCAATCTATAAAATATTAAAATGATTCTTTCTAAAAGATTGTAATTACGGATTGAGTACAGTGTATATATCTATAAATTAATTACATTAATTTCATAATCAATATGTATAATTATGTCTATAAGGTATATCGAGTTAAAGCCATCCTCCTTCGTGTTCTACCTCGACTACGATTACGATTAGAATGATCATCCTCTTCACCTTCTGCCTGTCTTTCGCTCAAATTTCCTCCCATCATAACTGGTCTAACATTTTGACAACATTCTCTAATATCCTCTAATAGAAGCACACATAACCTTTTTGTTGGTACGATTAGATCAATGCAAGGACTAATATGTTTAAGATCTTCATAAATTTTAAGTTGCACTGAAGGTATACCAACAGAATCCAGTAGGGTGAAAAAGTTACGAGTAGATGTTGGAGGGTGAAACGAATCCTTTTAGAAAAAAATCCATCAATTACACGTAGAATGTATATATAATCATTCATATTCAATTCAACCATTATTCAACCATTATTAACAATACTTTACCTTATCTCCATGTATCAGAAAAATTTTTCGAGGTAACAATGCCCTAAGCTGATCGCGATTTTGTGAATTATTGAGAGCATGATTGAGTAAATAAGTAGGTGAGCATTGAAGTAGAGATTCTGATGTATTTCCTGTTTATATCAAGTTAAATCAGTATAGAATCGTTACAAGGAAAAAGATTTAATAATGGTTAGAAATTTACCCATTACTCGGGGCATAGCATGAACTTGTTCGAGACCTACGAGGCAAATTCATTCAAAAACGCATTATTTTTCGATTGGTCGCAGCACCACGATTATGATTTAACCGAAAGCTCGCGTACCTCGTTGATGTAAATATGCGTAGTGATAAGTCGTATCATAAACACCCGAGAATCTAAAAGGTATTATAAAGATCAGATTGATAAAGATTGATACAAACTCGGTAAAATTAAAACATGAACTACATAATAACTAATTACAAGATTAGCCCTTGAATTCTAGGTAATCCAGTCCTTCCATTTGTATGGCCACAAACAGGAATCTTCACATCAGTTGTGTTAATCGGAAGTGCATGCAAAGTGGCACAAACATCGTGAATCACAGTTAAAGAAGACAAGAGCGCCCCGGCGGAATGACCCATAAGATAGATCTGTGAAGGATCACCACGGAATTGCCTAAAATAAGTTAACATAAGTTATATAGATACAATATTCTGGATTATCTTGCCAATAGAAAAATAAAACAGTACCTAATATGATTATACGTCCACTGAATGCACTGTTGAACATCAGAAATCATTTCTGTAATTTTTCCCTTTAAATACAAGATCAAAAAATAACAATGAGTATATTTGATTATATTGTTGACTTCAAACTTTGTCAAAAAAATTTTTAATAGATATATACTTTTGGATAAAGTGTGATGTCAGGAACTACAACAATATAACCCTGGCTTTGTAAATTATTAGCTACTGGCATACAAGTTGCTTTGCTTCCTATGAAGTAACGAATAAATATAATTATTTAATTATACTTGGTCACGTGATGCTGGAAGACAAATTAGTAAATTCACCAGAACTACTCACCAGAATTCCAAGAACTACTAATGAAAATGATAACGGGGGATTCATGAGAAGTACTGGTCACGTTTACATTTCCAGATTGCATAAAGAAAGGCACATTATCGGAAAAAACTTGACTATTCCTGAAAGTGGTTGTGGGAATCCGATCAGGAAAGTATATGTCAAGGCGATTCCTTGGACTATATTTAATGTTTTTTCTGATGATTTGATTATGAAAAAAATAATGAATAACGAGTTAAAACACAAAGTTTGATTATAGAGAGATTTTAGAGAGATTTTAGGGAGTAAAAGGTAAAGTACTTGACAGATATCTTCTTTCTTTGACTAGATAACTTGTGCCAACCATACTGAAGAATCGATGGAATGAATGGACCGGTTAAATTTTCATACAAGCAACTAAGCAGGTATGAAGATACTTTGAAAACCCGTTTAGGGCTTAACGGAACTTTCGACTGTGATGGTGGTGCGTCAGTTTGGGCTAAAATGGAATGTTAATCAACATTAATAAAAATTGATTTATTTTGATTTAAACCTGTTTTTTTTTTTTAACCAAAAAATTTTATATACCACATGAAAGATAGAAGACCCAGCAAGTTATATACGCAAAAACTAAATGTATATGATAAAGTCATGGAGTTAGGTGTAAAAGTTTTCTTAACATTATTAATGTTATTTATAAAAAAAAAAAAAAATGTTCGAGGACGTACGAACTACGACAGTCACTAGTGGGAAAAATATCCAAGCAAGTAGGAGCACAAGTATTTTTTTTAAAGTTTTCGTTTGCATTTCGATACTTAATTTATTTAACAATAAAAATTTTTTTTTTAAAAATTAAGAATTTACAGCTCAGACGAAAAAGATTAAAAGCGACATAAAGAAATAAATGAAACAGATTCAAAAGTAATTTATAAACAATGTTAATGCTAAATTTACAGTAAAGAATATTAAGGATCACAGACTGGGCTTTTTCGCGTATTTAGTATAAAGAATAAATTCGACGTCATATTTATACATAATCGCCAATGCACATGTAACTTGAATGAAAACTTTATCAGTACATATTTTTTCACGAGGATATTTTTTTCTATTTGTATTACAGAATGTTTGTGGAGTTATTTTCGTGTATGAAGATTAAGGGAAAGGCTTAGAGTGTCTTTTACGGCATTTTCTTGAACAATGATTTTTTTAGCAGATCTTTCAGATAGTTACACTATCTATTATCATTATTGTACTCCTGCCGTTATGATTTGTCGTGGGACACAATCCCTTTGCCTTTATGATTTGTCGTAGTACATAACCCGAAATTGAGTTACTGCTAATATGATTCGCCATGGTTGTGCGACCCAAAAAGGACAATGTAAAAAAGGTGGTCAGCACTCGGACATAAATTTCCAAGACGTAAGCCTATTGTGAATGAAAAAACCGTTGTTTCTCAAATTTATGTGGTTTATGTGGTAAAAAGTCAGGTGCGTTATCCGATGATCAAAGATTACTACGTATTGAGTTAAGTTAATTTTGAACCTATATTAAAAACAAGAGCGAATGGCGAGATACTGTATAATTATCGTCCCATCTTTAAATTCCACAAATGTGTATATTAAATACTGAAATATCTTATGTTGCTAAAGTATTAAATACTGAAATATCTTATGTTGCTAAAGTATCTTTTAGAATATTACGTGCTATTTTTTTCGGTAATATGCGACATAAACATACAAATATTTACATATCATATGAAATTACAAGACGCGAATCTTGTTATCTTTATTGGTGATTCTCGCTTGTCGCGTTAGATAGGAAAAGCAATCAAAATCCGAAAAGGAATTTACATATACTTTGATGGAAGCTTTATTCATAATATTCCCAATATCGAAGTGCAGTACGCCATTTTGCATGAAAATTTATCTCACAGCATAATTGTACGCTATTCACGTGATACAGTGAAATAAAGTCCATGTGTTAAACACTTTGTGTACTGGAAAGCTCGACTAAATAGGAAAATAATTTCTGAATTTCTGAATCTTAAAACCCCAAACCGCAGCCAATGATTTTCTATGGTAATATTTATTTTAATAATATATTAATATATATATATACTGTATATAATAATAAATATTACCGCGGAAAATCATCGATCTGTGTATCCTGTACTCGTCTGACAATAGAAAATAAAAATCCTTGGTTTTATTAAACTGAAATTTTATTATTTGCTTCAAAAATTTACAAATTAAGAGAAAGAACGTGTTAACCAACGTTTAACCCCCGTGTATTATTAGAATTTCATTATATATAGATATTATTTTTTGTAGAATCTTGCAAATATCATACGCAAATTTTAAAAAATTCGACCCGTTAATAATATCGATTCATCCGCTTATAAATGTTCACATTTGAATTAAAATAAAAGCATTATGCGAAATGAATCTTTTTTTTGTTTTTTTTTTTTTTTTCTTTTTTTTTTTTTTTTTTTTGAATCTTTAGTTTTCTATTTAATCCGATTTAAAATTAGTAATAAAATAATGAAACATATTTAAACTGTTTGTGCAAATAATATTAATTCATTTACCTACCCAACAAAGATTAATCAAAATAAATCAATTAGTCTATATCAGTAATTATCCCTTTAAGTAATATTTTTTTTGTTCTAATGAAGCCATCAATACTCCCAAATGACCCTTATATATGGTGCTGATGCGAATTCAAATTGTTTCGCGAAATGTTCTTTACAATTATTTTCCAAAAACCTTGAGATAATTATAATTATTAAAATAAATATATGAATATATTATAAGTATTATAAGTATTATATTATTAATTATAAAAATTTTACCCTGCTAATTCGTTAAATATTTGCTCTAAGCTTTCTGCTTTTTGTTCTTTCATTTGTACTGCATGAACCAAATCTGGGATTTTGACTTGTTAAAATAATAATAATAATATATTAGTTTATAAATTAATTTCATTCTACAAATACGAGTAAAATGACATATAACACACCGACAAGGCGCATCAAATGTTCAACGCCATAAATAGATGACATTTCCTTTTTCGGATATTGTTCCGTCATTTCGACATATTGTTGACGCTCAAATCGATAAAGTAGACATATCGGAAGAGCTTCATTAAAGTATTGTTTAATGCCATTTGTTACATCCCTCGCTGCTAATTCTTGTGATTTAGTTATACGACCTCGATTTCTACCTATAGACGTTTTACTTTGTTCTTTAAGCTTCTCCATTTTGAAATCAAAAAATTCTTCTAAAATATCATTAACCGTCTTGGGTCGTGGCATAGGATGAATAAGCTACGTGCGTTGATATTCGAAATGTTAAATTAATTATTAAAGATAGAATTATTGTGAATAAATATTGACTTTTTACTTACTAGTTGATTTTTAGTGTTCCATTGCCATTCATCAACAAGTCGGAGCATTCCTTCATCCGTAATATCAACAGAAATCTTGCATTTTTTTGCTCTTTTCTATATAAACATAATACGAATTATGATCAAAGATTATTTTATAATTAAAAAAATAAATTAATTATACTTAATCGAAATTGAACAAACCGCATTTTTAGCAGATGTACTTGTTATTGCTTGTCCTTGATCAACGGTACGTTTTAACATTCGATTTTTGAAATTTGATGCATTTGAATTTTGCTCATTTTGTGTAGCTTCGGGTAATAACGTCTCATCCATTGACTCAATTTGTACAAAAACTGACGATGAACTAGTCGGAGGAGCAGTTTGAATATGCTTTATCTTTGTTGTAGCAGCAATGTTTTCTTCTGTCATCTTAAGTATTCTCGACTCAGAAACCCATTCATCCCATCTATCAAATATCCAATGTTACTTAAAATGACCTGTTATGTATTTTATATTACAAATAAAACGTCTTGCTTACTTTTTATTCCATCCTTTGTAATGTATTCGATATTGTGGTCCTACATCACCACCCTCGTTTTCGTAGATAATTCTCAAATCCAAAATCTGTTGTAAAGTATATATACAAATAGATCTAAGTGTTGGGAATACACCTTTTAAAAACCGAGTTATGTAAAATATTCAATACTTTATTATTTAAAGCCACTACAAGGCTCGCATATTTGGCGATTCTTTTTATTATGGAACAGCGAGAATTACCTGTGCAGGATACGTAATGGGTCCGTGATAGCAAAGTACATTCTCACCTCTCTGATATTGAAATACATCCAGGGAAGAGTCAGCCACGCTTGAGATGGCAAAAATCGATTTCTTGCTTTTGGCCATCACTGCAGAATAAAAAGTTTTTAACGTATTGTTGAAAATTATAAAGTCATCTACGTATCACTTATCTGGCCAATAGTATTAGCGGCTTCGTACTACAAATTTAAAAGTTAAAATTTAAAATTGGTGACAGCAAACCAAATTTATTCTTTTTTTCATTCTAATATAAAGATAAATATACTTTAATAATGAATTTAATAGTATTTTCAAATTAATAATTCTACATTATTATTTGATTATTTTAAAAAAATCTTCGTTTTATCTTAATTACGAATTATCTTTTAAACCCGTCAATTTTAACAGACAAATTTGGCTTAAATTATTGTGCTTGATCTACTTTTAACTCAGTGTTTGGTGTCAAATTGGTCTGGTCAAATTGTCAAACTGGTCAAATTGACACCGGTCAAATTGGTCTGGTCAACACTAAATATTACAAAATTTTGATAAAATTAAAAAAAAAAATTGGGTTTAACGAACTTTTTATAATTTAACTAGCAGCAAACCTGTTGCTACAAAGCAACGAGATAAATATCTAGCAAATATATTTTATACAGTATACAGTATTCTCGCGAAATAACGCACAGGGGGGATAATTTCAAAATTTGGCCCAAATTAAGCTTAATTCGGGCCATTATTCTAAATAGCGCTCATAAGCGTTAACGGTACTATATGCTGATTTTGGCTGATGTTGAAGATCATGTGACATTTTGGTCCGGAAATTGCAGATCGGAAAATTTCAAAACAAACATTCGTTCTGCCATAAATCGGTTATAACTCAAAAAT
>CAJVPY010004137.1:0-13013 GCA_910591965.1 Dentiscutata erythropus
AGCCGTAATTATTTTCGGCATTTAGGCATTTTGAAGAGGCTGCCGAAAATATAAAAAATGCCGTAATGCCGTAAATCGACTCGAATTTAGGCACACATGTATAACCCTATCCTATAAAAAAAGGTTGATCCGTGTTTTATATTCCATGTTTTTTTCCTTAAATGTTGCATATTCACGGAATTTATAACCTTAAATCATGGAGATTATTCGGCTTGTCTAGATTTTGTCGATCATTCTGAAAATTCATGGAGTTTTTACAATAAATATGGAAAAATAATGGAGTTATTCGGATAAAATTTCTTACAGTGCTATTATCAGATTATTTATAATAGATAAGTAATAAACTTCAACGTTTAGATATTTGTATCAAAAAAATAAAATCAATAGTAAAATTTTATTCAAATCTCAAAGTTTTACAGCGTGTGTGAACTCACTAAGAATAAATTAAAATATACTACTGTATCAAAAAAATAAAATCAATAGTAAAATTTTATTCAAATCTCAAAGTTTTACAGCGTGTGTGAACTCACTAAGAATAAATTAAAATATACTACAATATAAGGTTTTTTTTAAAAAAAAAAGAAATAAACTTTTGGGGTTGTAATTTTCTAAAACAAAAATTTGACAGAATAATAATAAAATAGAAACGTAATTAAAAATTTTAATGTTCATTCTTCAAAATCTACAACGGATCATTAGGGAGTTGAGTCAGCTGATCAATAACTTTTAAACGTTTAAGCATTTCAATTATGAAAATAGCTAACAATGATATAATAAATGGTAAAATATAAGGGTACTTAAATTTAACAAATTCATTAGGTGGTATAGGGAACAACGGAGCAAGCATCATAAAAATTAAACATAGAACAAAAATAGGTAAATATGTTCTATAATATGAATCTTCTATCCGTAGATACTAATTTTTAAAATAAATATATTGATTAAAATTAAAGTAGTAAAACTAAACAAATAGAACAATTAATTTGACTTACAATTAAATAACATGCGCTAGCACCATAAATCAGTAATATCAAGTATTCAGACATTTCAGAAAAAAATGTATAGACGTTTACGGGCGGAAAAAAAATAATTATAATTGAACAATAAACAAATTGTGCAATTAAATTACGGTATGAATTTTCATTTATACTAAATAAGACTTGATGAATTTTTGGTATATATTTGAATTCTTCAAAACATATTGAACTCCTATTAAATTTAAAGAAATTTGTTAAGTATTCTAAATATTCTAATTATTTCTAGTTATCCGGCATGATATTACGGGAGTACGTAAATACGTAATAGCAAAATCATGTGGCCTTCGACCAGTGCGCTGTCGATCCATATACGTATCATGCCGGGTATAATATTTCACAGTTCCTATGCTTGTAATACTTTCTGGTTAAATTTTTACTGAAGACATCAATGTATGTAGAATAATTTGATATTTTCACGCTATTACGTCATCATAAAAATGTTGTCGGAAATGTTCACGGGCGAACATTAGAAACCGTGGAATATTATATCTTATTTTTATATATAAATTTTAATAAGCTTACAACAAAACCATCGAATCCATAGAACTAAAGGAGGAAATTGCAATAAGATATGACATATATTTTCTTCCAAAATCACCAAATAATCTTATTCCATAATCGATTGCAATACTTTCATTAGCGTTGTTTGGATCTGCTACAACTTTTGGATCAACTATTGATATAAAAGCAACATTTACAAGAATATCTATAAAGTAAAATAGATATTAAATATATTTCATGAGATAATTTAAATTGACATACTGAATCATAATAAATTGACAACTTACAAAGTATAAAAGAAACGCAAACTCTAACAAGTGCTGAATATTTCCGATATGCACATTCCTCTCTCAATTCAATAGATGAATCTATAAAAAGACAATTTCAAATGCATTTAACATCTTACTAGCCCTAACATAAATATTCGTATAAATGAACTTACAACTTAAATGATTCCATCCTGAATGTTTAGTATAATTCATTATATTAATTATTTCATTACAATTAACAAATCAATGCTAAGAATTTCAATTACCTTCATATGAATATAGTACCTATATTTAAAATTTCCGTAAATTTTAATCCTTAACTTATAAATTTTATATATTGTAATAAAAATTACATACTTGTAACAAAGCATTGCCATAACCTCCAATAGATTCGGAAGCAGTTCTTGGATATGAATAGTTGTTAGATAGTGTATGATTGAACGCTCCATTCCAATTATTTTTAATCGAGGAACTAAAACTAGGGTCGTTTGCTTTTAATAAGCCATAGAGAGACAAAACAAGTAGGGAAACAACCTTGAACACAACTAATACTTGATTTAAGCAGACTGCATAGCTAACATGTTTGCTTCTAATAGCTAACATGTGATATGCAGTAATGATCCCCAAAAGAGCAACTGCTATAAGACGTAATGCACTATGAAATTTAAAGTGCTTACATTAAATAATGCTAGTAAATAAATGACGTCATTGCATGATTTCACGTGATGTGATAATCGCTGGGTTGGAGTGTCTTATCGTCACTTACATAAAATCATTGCCAAAATATGAACCAAAATCTTTGCCATAATGATTAAATTCTTCACCGTCAGCTCCTTGAATTGCATAAAGCAGATATTTAGAAGCAATGAAGGAATTTGCTATAATTGCGGCGGGTATAATAATACTTTAGGCGATTAAATTATTGAGGTGTTATAATTTGCACAGCATATAATTGAGTCACATGAGCTTAAGAAATTACACACTTTACTGTAGCGAAACCAAATAAAAATCTAAATAGTTGATTGTTGAATGCAAATCCATATGCTGTTGATTCAAATGGTCCTTTTTCACTTAATCTCCAAACAAGAAAACCATACAAATTAATAACGCCACCAATAATCCAAAGTATTAAAGCAGCTCCTGGTGATTGAACAAGTCTCCAAGTGCTACCGGGTGCTATAAAAATTCCTTTAAAAATATACAAAAATTAATGAAACTTGTAGTGTAAAATTGAAAAAAGACAAAAAAAAAAAAAAAATTCATAAAATATGAGCTTTTTTTTCTTTTTTTATTAAAAAAAAATACAAACCAGCACCGACTATAAGATTTATAGCTTCACCTATTTTCCATTGATCTTGTTTTTGATCTGGTTCAACTAGAACCTCGTTTTTATTTGGACTTTGAACAGTTGGCGGAAGGTCTTCTTTGTCCACAGAAATAATATCGGTTGACATATTAACCGTTTTGCTGAGAATATTTGACGTACAGATAAAAGAAGACTCAATCGACTATTCACTCGCAAATAATTATTTTTGTATAATGACAGTTTAATATAACTAAACCTAAACGATTTGCAATACCAATTCTTGCAGTACAGTTCAATAAATGATTAAATGAGATAAATGAGGATTCGAATTCGGACGTATGACATCATATTAATGCATTACAATTGTTTTACGGTTACGGCAGAAAAAAAATTGTACAATGAATTCCAGTAAAGTTAATGCATGTACATTTTATTGCAACAGATATACTCATTCAACGGTAGTTCAACGGTAACACTATTGTCAAAAATCCAAAATCGACATTAATTCAAGATACTTACATGGTTAAATATTTCCTAAAATTCTTTAATTCGAAATGCGCATTTTCATTTAATCCTACCTTTTAAATTGCGGTGAAAAACGAAAAGAATGTCAACCGTGAGTAACAGTAATACAAACGGAGTATATGTATGACTATAGAATGCGTGGGAAGAAGACAATGCCATTTCGTTAGTTTCATATCTCGATTGAGAGTTATCTGAAGCCTTTACAATATTTATTTATTTTTCAATTCTAGATTTGATTCTTATTCAAAAATTTTTTCTACCACTTGACATGATTATATATTTTCTCTGCTAATAGTTAGCTACCTTCATCACAGATATTCTAGCGTATTCGTGATTGCTTAGTTTATATGATACTGTTACAGAAGTTGCCGTTGTCCGAAGTTGCACCCACCCGAAATTGCTACCTGATTTCAGGGGGCTTAAATTTTAATCAGTTGCGATGGAAACATCGTCCCTAACTATATGTTATACGACTATGTATACAAGTGTCGATTGCAAAAACAGTATAATACTGATTGATAATCAAAGCCACCAAGCGCTATTAACTAAATCATTTCGTTACAGCATAAGAACGCATCAGTAAATTAGTACGAAATATGATCTATCCGTGACCGATTTTGATTGGATGACCTCAACAAAAAAAAGCTCGTGAAATCTTCTATGCAGGTACAAATTCGGTCCCTTTGGAATTGTAATTCCGGGCAGGAGCACGGCATTATCTCATTCAATTATTCTATTTCCTTATGATCTTGTTTGTATAAATGGAAATGTGTTTACTCAAACATACATTGTGTAAATGTTTATGATCTTCATTTAGGACGTTTATCCCATTTCCGAGTAAATGGGCAAATAAATGGAAAGTAAATGGGTACAGTACATAAGTTTATTTTATTTGTATAACCGAGTAATCAACTTGAGTACAGAGGTGACATCGTGCTGCACAAGACTCTTTTAAGAAGGTTGAATGATATATTATTTTGTTCTTTAGAATAGTACAATTAATTATTAAGTGTAACCATCACTCGGTGTACAGAATTTCAAGAATTCTTATTTATCATTGTCTGTTGTAATGGCAATTATCTACTGTATATAGAACTTACTTATACGTACCCGATAATTTAAACGTGTGTACAACAAGACTATCTATTACATTTATTCAGATACACGCATACTTTATAGCTGTGCCCAAATTACCAAAATTATGGCTAATAAAGATTGGCTCGAAAATTCCAATAATTTAATTAATTATCATGAATATAGTGGATTCACTAATCGTTTAGAAATTGGTAATGGAGGCTTTGCAACAGTTTATAAATGCGAGTGGAAAGATCTTGAATTAACGGTTGCCCTTAAATGTCTTAAAATCGCTAATGCAAATTTTGATAAAAAGTTTGTCCAAGAGGTATAGTTTAGTTTATCCAACGAATAAATTATCTAATTGCGAAAATCAGATAATGATATATTAAAATTCCTATATGTGTAATGAAAAGCTTAAGCTTTTGCATAGGGCTTGCAATCATCCTAATGTTATTGGTTTTTATGGAGTCACGAAAGGTATATATGGCTTTTTTAGGCAGAAATTAACAACTGATTTTGATCGTTATTATCGTTATATAGATCATAATGGGTATTATAATATGATTTTACAATTTGCTGACGGTGGAAATTTACGGGAATACTTAGCAAAAAACATTACCAACTTGCAATGGACGAATAAATTACGTATGGCCAAGAAGATATTATGTGGTCTAATGTATTTACATAATAATGACATTGTTCACCGCGACCTTGTAGGTGAATTAAACTATACTATATATATATATATATAATGCCAATTTTAATTATATTTAATCGCATTATTTGTTCGCAGCATTCAAAGAATATTTTAATTCATCAAGAACATCCAATGATTGCAGATTTTGGATTATCAAAACAGTTAAATGAAGCATCTACGTCTATATCTATAGCTTACTCGAGTATTCATGGAATGGCAGCTTATATAGAACCTCAATACTTTCTTAACCCTAGTTACAAACGTGATAAACGATCTGACATGTATAGTTTGGGTACAATTCTCTGGGAAATTTCAAGTGGAAAACCACCATTCCCGTTAATCCCTATTGTATCACTTTCGGTTCAAATATGCAACGGAAAAAGAGAGGATCCTATAGAAGGTACTCCATCCCAATATGTTGAACTTTATAAAAAATGTTGGGATAATGATCCTACTGTACGTCCAGAAGCAAAATTAATCCTCACAACATTAAACTTACTTCTCAACGAAACCTCAAATCATGATTCAACTCCAAGTGATCATAATAAAACTTTGGATCAGCTAAACCATAATAATATTACACTTGTAAATAAGAGAAAAAATGCACTTGAGTGTTTTACTAAAGGCAAATATGTCGATGCATCAAAGCTTTATAAAGAAATTCTTGAGGATAATCAGCATAATAATGAAGATATACAAAATGCTTCAATTTGGAATATTTCTATACATCTTGATGACAAAAAAATAAGTGAATTAGCAAATGTTCTTTACAAAAACACTAACTTAGTTTCTTTATGTCTCTCTAATAATGGACTTGATTCTAACGGAGGAAAAGAATTAGCACAAGCTCTTTGTAATAATACCACTTTATTGTCTTTAAATATTGGTTTTAATAAGCTTGGTTTTGAGGGAGGAAAGGCTATAGCAGAAGTTCTCCGTAGCGATACTAAACTGACTAATTTGAATATTGAACATAATCAACTTGGTTTTGAAGGTGGTGAAGCGCTGGCATTAGCACTTCACAAAAACACAACTATAACTTCTTTAAATCTTCGTGGTAATAACTTTGAATATAAAGAAGGAGAATTGTTAGCAAAAGCTCTTTACAACAACAAAGTTTTAACTTCTCTAGAACTTTATGGCAATGAACTAGGTCCAAAAGGAGGAAAAGCGTTAGCAAATGTTCTTTACAAAAACGCTACTCTAACTTCTTTAAATCTTGGATCAAATAAACTTGGTTATGAAGGTGTAAAGGCATTAGCAGAAGCTCTTTATAAAAATACCTCTTTAACTTCTTTAAGGATCCAATGGAATGAAATAGATTCTGATGGAGGCAAAATTTTAGCAAGAGCTGTTTGTAGAAATACAATTTTAACTTTTTTAGATCTTGGATTTAATAACCTCGGCCATAGAGGAGGCAAAGCATTCGCAGAAGCTCTATGTGCAAACAAAACTTTGACTTCTTTAAATTTAGAAAATAATATACTTGGCTATGAAGGAGGAAAAGTATTAGCAGAGGCCCTTTGTAAAAATTCTACTCTAAAATCTTTAAATCTTAGAGAAAATAATATTGGTTCTAAAGGAGTAAAGGCATTAAAAGCTTTCGCTGAAGCTATTCGTAAAAATACTACTCTATCTTCTTTAGACCTTAAATGTAATGAAGTTGGTTTGGAGGGAGGAAAAGTATTAGCAGCGGCTCTTGGTGAAAATACTGCCTTAACTTCTTTAATTCTTAGAGAGAATAAACTTGGTTTTGAAGTAGGAATAACTTTAGCTGAAGCACTTTGTAAAAATACTAATCTAAATTCTTTAGATCTTCAAGATAATCAACTTGGTCCTGAAGGAGGAAAGGCGTTGGCACATGCACTTTGCAACAATACTATTTTGAAATCTTTAAATCTTGGCAATAATGGACTTGGCCCTGAAGGAGGAAAGGCAATAGCTAATGCTCTTAATAAAAATACTACGCTGACTTTTTTAGACCTTGAAAGTAATGGACTCGGTTCTGAAGAAAAAATGGTCAAACCACATAGTGAAAATACTAATTTAACTATATTGTTATAACCATTTTATTGCTTTCAATTTATTTGTCTAATAAATATTAACCTAAATAAACTTACTGTTTATTAACAATTAAATTAAACATACTACTGTAAAAAAAGAAGTCTAAGATTTATACCAGTTACAATCAACTCTGAATATAAAAGATTTCTATATAATGAACTCATATATAAAAACTTAAACTTTTATAGCTATTTGGTACAAATAAAGTGCTAAGATTCTTAAGAAGTTTGTAATCTTTATAATGAACCTTTTTCATCCAGAATGTTGTAAAAGAACTGACTATATATTACACTACTCCTGCATTCGTTATGCTTGATAGCGAATAGCTTGTTTTTTCTTGTGGTTTATGATTGGAAAGTTACGTTGAACTGATAGAGAAATCAAATATCTTATAAAAACATATAAAATCTAGATATGACGAACTAAAAATTCTTAAATTTATATAAGTTCGGTATAAAAAGATTACAAAAATAATAGAGGCTTGATCAAGCTTATGTAGCTTGAAGTAGAACATTGTGAAATTACTTATTGTCATGGTTAAAGCTTGAAAATTTAAGAATAAATGGATTTTAGTGTACACTGTTCTTTATTTTTTTTTGTTTTGTACTTTGTCTTATATCTGTTTTATTTAAAAAGTATCTCTGTAGATCTTAATATTGCTACAACTACTCATGCGAGAGTCTTATAACCACAGTCATTATTTAAATATTGATTCGGACAATACCTTATATAGTTATATTTTATCCATTTATCTCCCATACACGTGTTTATTTCCTTAGATTTTATAGATTCCTTCCAAGGGAGCTTATGGGATCTTGCCTTCAACCTATAAAACTCTAATTCGTATGATTATTGTATATTTATAACTTACTAGAAAAAGACTCGATTGATTATCCTATATTTAAGTGCAGTCCTTGTCCCACTTTAAAAACTTTGAAAGCGTGGCCACCCTAATTGTGTCTTATCAAATTACTTTCAGATCACACATCAAATTAATGATGCAAATCACGCTTTTCAGAAGATTCTTAATATTTAAACTCAATTATGGTTGCAGGCAACGTGGCTACTGATAAGCTGGCCTTTTCCCTGGGCTTCAGCAACCAAAATTTAGTCGGCCTCCTACCAAGAGTGCTGTTCTTCCAGCAACACGCACGGAATAAGCGGCATCCCTTTCGGGAGGGGATAGACCACCAACGCTCTTACTCGTTAACTGCATCTAAACCACTTATGGTTGTCTTTAATATTCAGGTGTCAATGTATATAATTTCATTTCCCATCCGAGGACCTGCCTTAGTAGCAAATCATTATCACTTATTCGAATAATCAGTAAACTTTATGTTGTATATAAAAATTTATACAGTTCAAGTTCACCTTATCCTTCATGAATACTAGTATTCTCGATTTTTACCATTTCAAAAACTTTTATCACCCACGTTCCCGTTAAGGCCTTCGCGTTGCATAAGGAATAGGATTGGCCTTCTTATGCCCTTTAAGACTCCAGCTTCATCCATGTGGATATTGATAGTTGTGATATAATAGGATAACTAAATTAGTAAGTTTACTTTCAGAACAATAAAGGCCCTCTAGTTTTGTCAGGTTAGTGAGGTTTAAAGAGATAATCTTGTTATCCAAACTTAGTCTTATATCCGCCCCTTTCTTCACCTAGCCCGGAAGTGAAAGACAGAGGCGCTTATAAATTAAACCAAAAAAAACGCACTCGCTTCCTCTCCCATTGTATAATTGTTTTTGTTCTGCCATCTTTAAAGCTACGGAATCCAGAAGTTCACCTAATATGTACAAAAACTTTTAAATAAAATCCTAAATTTAATATTTTCCGATAGATGTTCATTGTTCTACCAGATACCGACTAACTTCATTATTTACATTGATAACTTCTCATATTAAAGACTCCATGTGCTCGAAGGTCCGAAGGCCTTACCTAGTGGTCTAGGACTTGGTTGCGTTTAACTCATTTGTATCAGTGTAGGAAATTCGATTTTGAATTAAAGTTCTCATGAAAACAAATTCAATAGCTATAGTGTTCACAAAATTTAAATTATGTTCTCAAATAATAAATGTAGTTCTCAAATAATAAATGTATTGAATAATCAATGGAAATATAAATATGCATTTAGAAAACCATTAAAATATTTTCAATTTTTTTTTTTTTTATTAATTGATGATTCGCGATAGAAAGGGAATATTTTATAATATTTTATTAATAAAAATGGGGTGATTTTTATATGTATTATTATAGATGTTGAGATCAGAATTCATGATATATACAACTTTTTTTTTATCAAATAAAGGTCTCTTTAAGCTTTAATAAAAGTTGTGGATGCAGTTTTTCTAATTCTAATGAGATATAGTCATCTTTATCTTTGTGACTGTATAAAATTTCTTTGCAGATCTGTAAAGAAAATTATATAGTCGCGAAGATAAAAATGACGCACGAAAAAATTCTGTGCCAGGTTTTGTCGATCATCCGGTTGTGTAACGTTCCATGCATATTCGATGATCGACAATATATACAGCAGCATTTATTTTTTATTTTCCTTTAACTTTGATCGAAGATATCTCGATAACTACCTGGCCAAATTCGATAAAAACAGTTTTATATGAATTCTATGAATCCGTAGAATTCAAATAAAAAAAGTTTCATAAAATTTGATCAGGTGGTTGTCGAGATAATTTCGCTCAAAGTTAAAAAAAAATTAGGCGCAGCTTTATTTTGATAGGCGTTTTGATTTTTTTCTAACTTTAAGCGAAGATATCTCAATAACCACTTGACCAAATTCGATAAACCTTTTTTTATTTGAATTATATTAACGCATAGAATGTAAACAAAAAAGGTTTCATTGAATTTGGTCAAGTGATTGTCGAGATATCTTTACTCAAAGTTAGAGGAAAATCAAAATGCCTATCAAAATAAAAGCTGCGCCCAATTTTTTTTAATTTTGAGCGAAGATATCTCGACAACCACCTGATCAAATTTTATGAAACGTTTTTTATTTGAATTCTACGGATTCATAGAATTCATATAAAACTGTTTTTATCGAATTTGGCCAGGTAGGTATCGAGATATCTTCGCTCAAAGTTAAAGGGAAATAAAAAATAAATGCTGCTGTATATATTGTCAATCATCGAATATGCATGAAACGTTACACAACCGGATGATCGACAAAACCTGGCACAGAATTTTTTCGTGCAAAAATGACTATATCGGGTTGGGATCCCGCGGCCTAGTGGTCTAGGCACCCAACCTTCCACAAGCAGGCTTTGGGTTCAGGTCCTAGTAGATATGGTTTCTATGAATATTTGAATATACTCACATGTGGGAAAGTTCAAGTAAATACAAGTCTGGAATAGGAATTTCTAGAAAGAGGTCTACTGTAGAAAGATGGCACTATGTATAACAAATAGACATTACAGAAGGTTCTATTACTCAAAGGTTGTGCATATAAATCCTTGTTGGTATAGATAGCATCAACAACCTCCAAGGTGGTATTGTGGATCTTGGTTGGGAGGATAACTAGGCAGTAACCAGAATTGGAGTAGTGAGAAAAGTGGTGAAATACAAAGAGATCTATGATGATAAAATATTATTAAAAATATTCTTATTAATTTTAAAGGTGGAGGATATGTAGATTATTTATTATATAATTTTGATGGTACAAATATTTTCTTTTAAAATAAAGAAAATTTTATTAAGTAAGTTATTTTAAAATTCATAATAAAGGTTATAGAGTAGATTTTTTTGATTTTAATAGTTGTAGTATTACTATGTGTTTACAAAAATTATAGGATGTTAACTAATCAAAATTAACTATTTTGAGCAACTATAAAGATTTAAATTGATTATAGAAAACTTTACAATATATATAAGTATATTTTTTTAAAATAATTTATTGTTAAAATTTATACTATTAAAAAGAAAATATTTTAATATAAATTATTGTTAAAATTTATACTATTAAAAAGAGAATATTTTAATCTACAAGCTAGCAAAATTTTAACAAAAACTAAATATTATTATAAAAAATTATATTAGTAATATACAGTCAGTTGACTCCCTCTAAGTACAGCTTACTAGGATCTATAAAATTTTCTTAAATAAAAAAATCTGCATTTAAGAAAACCTGCACTTAGAGAATACTAGTTCGACAGGTGGCACGAAGCGCTACCCATCTTATTTGTTTTATTAATTTCTGCTAAAGATTCTTTACAAAATTTATTATTTATTGCAATATGCGTAATATGTAGTTAAATTTTAATAAGTTTCATCAGAATTATTTATTAATGTGGTTACAGTTGAGATTGTCAATTTTTACTATAATTTGAAGTAAAAATTTCTATTATAGAACTTTCTATTCAATAATCACAGTATGTAATCACAGTTGAGTTTATTGCATTAGAATTATTATTACAGTTAATCACATGTTCTCTTGAAACACAATTGTTAAGGTGAATAGAATTATACTTCATTCTCACCTTGGTAATTTATTGAACAATTGAATGATTACAGTTAATCAATGTCTTGTAACACAATCGTTAGAGCGAATCGAATTAAACTTCATACTCACACTAGTAATTTATTTAAACATTTAAATGATTATGGTTAATTACACGTTCTCTTGTAGCACAATTGTTAAAGCAAACCGAATTAAACTTCGTACTCACATTGGTAATTTATTGAATGTTGAATGATTACGATTAATCAATGTCTTGAAACACAATTGTTAAAGCGAATCGAATTAAACTCCATACTCGCCCTGGTAATTTATTTGAATGATTAAATGATTACAGTTAATCACATGTTCTCTTGAAATACAATCGTTAAAGCGAATCAAATTAAATTTTTACTCACTTTGGTAATTTATTCGAATGATTGAATGATTTACAGTTAATCTATATCTTGAAACACAATCATTAAAGCAAATCGAATTAAACTTCATACTCACTCTGGTAATTTATTTGAACAAATAAATGATTATAGTTAATCACACGTTTTCTTGAACTACAATCATTAAGGTGAATCGAATTAAACTTCTTATTCACTCTGGTGATTTATTAAATGATTGAATAGTTATGGTTAATCACACATTCTCTTGAAACACAGTCGTTAAGATGAATTAAATTGACCTTTGTACTCACTTTGGTAATTTATTGAACTATTGAATAATTATAGTTAATCAATGGTTTAAAACACAATCAGTAAAGCGAATCAATTTAAACTTCGTACTTACCCTGGTATTATTTGAATAATTAAATGATTACAGTTAATTATACATTCTCTTGAAATACAATTATTAAAGTGAATCAAATTAATCTTCGTTCTCACCCTGGTAATTTATTTGAACGATTGAATGATTATGATTCTCTTGAAACACAAACATTAAAGCGAATCAAATTAATCTTTGTACTCACCCTAGTAATTTATTTGAACAATTGAATGATTACGGTTAATCACACATTCTCTTGAAATGCAATCATTAAAGTGAATCGAATTAAACTTTGTATTCACCTTGGTAATTTAT
>CAJVPY010004138.1:0-13012 GCA_910591965.1 Dentiscutata erythropus
GAGCTTAAAAGGTAGTTTCATAGACAAAATTTTGAGATATGAGTGTTTTTTAAAAAAATTCTTTGTTTTTGTTACACGAAATTGATTTACATGTTACACCTGATTCTGAATTTTAATTGGCAAATTAACTACAGGTGATGATCACCTGAGGTGTAAATTAGCAATTTTCTTTTACTAATAATTAGTTATAAGTGAATTTTGTAGAGTTTATTATTTTCAAATTGAGACTTCAAATTTCAGCATTAGCCATTTTAACATTTTATAAAACATATCAGCGGATTGAAAAAATTGGGCCTAATTTTATGTCACTAAATTTTTGTTGCGTATAATATAATCATAAAGATATGGTGGCTTAGAAAATGATTATTGGTCACTGGATCATTTGAAGTTCTGAAAACTTCAATATGAAGAAACTCAGTAACCCATCAGTTGTAGTGTAGGTTACTGATTTTAATAAAATATTTGTTATTATGTCTGAAAATAGCTTTTTTATTGTAAATTATACTATTTAATTTTTAACATCGTCAATTCTAACAATGTCAACTTTAAATATACCTCAGAGCAACTTAGAATGTAGATTATGTAAAAAAGTATATAAATGACCTACAAGCTTAGCTAAGCACAAATAATTAATTCAAGACACTAATATTATGAGATCAACTATGTATAATTTGCCCGAAGAGGCCATTGAAGAAACATGTAAAATGTTAGTTTATTATATAAAAGAAAGGCTAAAGCAACTTTCAAGATATGCTAGAAATGTTCACATTAAAATTAATTGTACAGAAAGTCAGTTTTTTGGTGTCTTTAAAGGATATATACATAATTATTATTCAAAAACAGGAGGTTATAAGTGTATATTTAAAGGCATTGATTCTTATTTTATTTTATCTCAAATATTAAAAGATGATAATTGGGGTACTAAATACTTTTGCAATATCAAAAAATATTTGGTTTATTATACCAATTGCCATCAAGTTTAAATGAATTTGATTCTCTTCAAGAATCTGATCCTCTTCAAGAATCTGATCTTTTCAAGAATTTATTCCTATTCAAGAATCTAATTCTTTTCAAGAATTGATCCTCTTCAAGAATCTAATTCTTTTCAAGAATTGATCCTCTTCAAGAATCTAATTCTCTTCAAGATCTGATCTTTTTCAAAAGTCCAATTATTTTCAAGAATTCAACTCTTTTCAAAAATCTAATTCCCTTTAAAAATTAAATTTTTTACAAGAGCCAAATTTATTACAAAATATTGGTTCTTTTTCACAAATTAATCTTATTCAAGATTTTAATTTTTTCAAAGTAATAGCAATTATATTAAAATTAAAAATTTGATTTTTTAAGAGCTTAATTTGCTAATTTTTTAAAAAATTAAGAATCTAATTTGCTTCAAAAGTCAAATTTTTCATGTAAATCTAATTTATTTTAATGATCTAATTCACTTTGAAAGTTAAATTCTTTTTATGATCTAATTTTTTTCAAAATCAATTGCTAGTATCAAAAAAAAGCATTATAAACTAAAACCTGTTTAATTTATTATTGGGTGAAAAAAAAGTAAAGTTTGATGCATATAATATTACTTATTCATCAGGATTTATTTTTATGAATTTTATTATTATACACACAAAGATTACAGAATGTTCTTAATTGTTATTATTTATAATAAAGCAATGTTTTAGCATATTTGTATATATTTATTATTATAATTAATAAATCTATTAATATTATTTGCTTTTTTTTTAAAAAAAAAAATTCAGCAGTTATGTCTTAACTTTATTAGGCTTTGTACAACTTATTTAGAATATATAAAATTTTACAACTAAGCATTTCAGAAGGTAAGTAAAAAACTCTTAACTTGTTAGCAAATAGTATATAAGAACAATCTCTAAACAACAAGTACTATAGCCCAAATTGTTATCTAAATTACAAGTCACAACTAACCTGGTTACCAACTTGGTATCTATAACCTGCTATAGTAGAATTGCCTCCTTCTGGACCCTCTTGCAATTAGATATAACCCAGATCTCAACAAATAGTACCTACCATCTGTCATGACCACCTCTTCCTTCTTTCAGACTTCTTTCATCTAAGCCCAACAATATAATTAAACTCTTATTTATACATAAAAGTGAAAAAAACAAAGCCATGTTTATGAAAGATATAAACATTTTAGAAAAAAACACCTTACAGTGAAAAAAAAAATAACAAATTCTAAAATAATCTATCATAAATGAACAAAGATAAAAAAAGCAAAAAAAAAAGAAAGGTAGCCATGACACACTATTATAGCCTATGCTAGACATAAGAGTAAAAATTATATAATAATTGCAACTAATTACTATATCTCGATTGTAAAAACTTCAGTTTAATCTTGGGACTTATTCTGGGCACAGACTTAACTCAGATATTTCTAAACAGAGGTGAAGATCTTTTCCTTATACCATAGTACCATATTCGCAAAACAACAAAACACATAGTTGCCTTCTATTGAGTTTATCCTGATTTGGTAGGTGTAAACAATGCTGATCATTTGAAGAGAATAAGCCAACAAGCAAAAAATGAAACAAAAAAGAGACCTCTTGGTAATACTTAAAAGAGAGTGAGTTACTAGAAACAAAAAAAAACAGCTTTTTACCCAGACAGTGCACTACTTGAATTTTGTTAGTAAGTGATAAACTCTGAACCTGTAGGCAGGTAGCATATAAGAACTACCGATAAACACCAAGCACCAGGTTTGCAGTGAATGATAAACTCTGAAACTGTTAGCATGTAGTATATGAGAACTACCTCTAAAGACAGATGCTGTTTTATAGTCCCTTCTTTCTTCAACTTATAATCTGGGAGGTTAGTTTTTACTATTTTTATTGAAAAGTTTTTTTAGAAAAATTGAAACCAAGTGATTGTCATAAAGAATATATTTATTTTGTTTTAAAATATTATTTGCTTTAATTGATAATCTGCGAGTCAACAAAACAAATGATTTACATATACTAATTAAATATGACACAAATTCTATAATAAAAATCTGATTTAGAAATGTGAAAAATTTTATATGTATGTATTATGATTAAAATAATTAGCTCTTTTTGTATTATAATTAGACTTCATTTATAAATTTTTGGTTACAAGTAATTTTTGAATATAAGAAACCTTCAATATAGAAGCTTGATATAAGAAAGATTTAGCAATATCTACTTAAAAATTTTATAATAAAAAAACTTTTAATAAAAGAAAACCTTGATATAAGAAAGGTTTGACAGGACTTGACAACTTTCTTATAACAAGATTTACTTGTATTATTAACTATCTGAAGATTTATATGTTCAAAAAAAACCTAGAGTTTATAAAATTTTTTTTTTTTTATTTCTTTGGCAAGTCTCACTATGACTTTGGTCCTAGCTATCATATAGTTGATCCTAGTATGCATGCTACTAGAGTCATAGGACTTCCATAACCCCATATAGGTATTATGTATATCTACCTGGAATTCTGTTGCCCAACATTCTCCAGTTCCCACATTGGGGCCTAGATCTGACCGCCTGCATGACACTCTGGAGAGGTTGAATCACCTTTTTATTGTACTAGGATTTCACCAGCCAATCCAGTGTCACTACGAGTTCTTGTAGTATCTTTATCAGACTCGGCCTTACATTACATCTTGTGACTTCGGTTATTTCAAATTGGAGTTCTAACATGTCTGGCTTCTAGCCACAACTTCTCGGAATAACTATTTCCCGAATACGTCTATCCGTAGATATCCTGGGTTCCCTGTACCCTGCAGTGTTTCACTTCCATTTTCAAATTTTCATTAATCTGCCATTTGGAGAAATTGAACTGGCAACCATTTGATTTGCAACCTGAAAGCATAACTGCTATGCTATCAACCCACAGGTCATTCATAAAATTGTGTTGGCAATAGATTTTTAAGATAAGTTATTATTATTTAAGTTGTGTTCTTAATTAGTAATATATAATAAGTTTAAAGATTATATTCAAGTTAAAGAATCAGAGGATAGTACCTTTAAAGTAAATGAACCAGCAACACAATCAATAAATATATTATTTGACAAGTTTGGTTCTGAACCAAGCTCTAGTAATGGAATACACCAAGTTGTAATTTATATAATACTTTATTAACCTGGTGTCAATTATATGATTCTCAAATAGTCCAAGAGTGAACAAGCAGGAATATAGAATTACAACTTAAAATAAAATATAAAAAAATATTAGATAAATTCATTTTTATGGATTGGATAACTTTCAAGCTAGATAACATACAAGATCTCATATGTACATCACTGTATACTGTTGATATTATAATATTAAAACTTATCAGTATTTGATTTAACTTATTTTAAAATAATAAATTTCTATACATGGTTTATATTAGATTAATTAATGACATTAATTCACAATTTTTTTTAATTTCAAAGTAATTTCCAAATAGAGAGTAAGTGAAAATATACAGACTAACTCAAAACATGACAACCAATGAACTTATAACTCTTTTCAAAATTTAATTCTAAGAGTAGAGTATCATAGAAAGTGCTCAAATTATAATGAATTTTAACCTAAAGTATAGAGTAATTGAGTGAATTTCTTTTGACAGACTAGGCAATATTCAAAAAATTGGTAATAAATTTTATAACCTGTGTAGTGTTTAGAATTGGGAGAGTGATAAATAAGCATGTGTAGTTTACTTCATAAGTTATATAGATAAGTGTTTTATTAAGAAAAGTACAATCATTATATTTATCAAGTTATATGTGTTATTCCTTTTAACTAGTTATCTACACTCTACTATTCTAATAATATATTATTTTTTAAATGCATTATTAAAGCATGGTTCCAAGTGTATATGCTTAGAGATTTGACTATACAAAAGTTTATTGTTGAAATTGCAACCCACCTACTATCTAAGAATCAATTACCCAACTAATCTACTAGTTTAGAACCACCTGCTAGTTTAAAACTACTTACTAGTTCACCTACTAGTTTAGAATCACCTACCCAACTCATTAGTTTAGAACCACCCACTCAACCTATTCACTAGTTTAGAACTACACACCCAACCCAGTTTTATGTTTAGAACTACTCTAATTAAATGTATTATAAAGCCAAAATTTAAATAAAAAAAAATTGGGTTTAGAAATAGTTATTTTGTAATCATGGTATTTTAATTTCAATAAACTTTTCTATTTTATTTATTTACTTTACTGAAACTTGCAAAATAGCAATTTGCAATTAACTATAAAATAACTATATAGTTGCTTGGTAGTAGCAACTTTCTTTGTATTAACTATATGTTAGCAATACGCCTACTACTATTAATTTTTTTAGGTTTAAAGTTACTATATAATTATTTTATTATTACTATATATTTACTATACATTAGCAATATGCCTACTACTTAATTTTTCAAATTTCAGTAAAGTACTTTATATAAAATATACAGTAATTCATTTTTAATCTATTCCTAGTTCTAACTTTAAATTTGACTCTAAAGCTATTCCTTATCCTAATCCAAATCAATTCAGTTACTTCATAGACAATTACCTATTAACCATTATATAATATCTTTTAAATCAAGTCAAGTGGTCACTCCAAAGTTCACTAATGATAGACATCACAATCACAACATTTAATTAATGTTGCGGCAGTGACATTGATTATTAGCAAATTTTGGGGTGGCCACTCTGGCAAACTCAATTAAGACATTTGCATTAATTATTTCATTTGACTCATAAGCATAAAGAATCATTTCTTATTAATCATTAAAATTAAAACAAGTTTACAAATCAAAACAGAGTATTTACCATTAAGTAATACCTTTCAAATTATTTCATCTACTTTAATCTTTATTTAGCCTGTTAATATAAATAATCACTTCTTTTGTAGTAATATTTTATTTGTAATAATCTTCAAATCATTTCTTT
The DNA here is from genome assembly GCA_910591965.1 of Dentiscutata erythropus. NCBI lineage: Eukaryota > Fungi > Glomeromycota > Glomeromycetes > Diversisporales > Gigasporaceae > Dentiscutata > Dentiscutata erythropus. Next base: position 5,940 of record CAJVPY010004138.1, read on the forward strand.
CGTGTAAATTATTTCATTAGCTAGACATTTAAATCATTTATTAATTATTGAAATTAAATACTGCAAAACAAATTTACAAATCAAAGATAGATAAATATTTACTATTATATTATACTTTTCAAATCACTATTATAGCATATTTGTAAAATACTCCAAAATTTGAAAAATTCAACTACTAATATGTAAATATGGATTTTGACAAGATAATCAATATTTTCAAGTTATGATGTGTTATTTAATAATCATATGTCTAATGAAATGCGACAGGAGTGGGAAGATTGGTTTCCAACATATTATATTTTACAATTTTAGCAGACCTTGATAATAAATAGACGCCTTATATTTATCTTTTCAATTCCAATTCTATTTTGATAGCAGTTACAGACTAAATATTTCACTATGGTAACCCAACTTTGCAGATTTTTAATAAAACACGTTATCGATACAGATTAGGGGTTTAACCCAATTGATTAATTAATATACAGAATGGGTAAAAAGTAACTAACAGTAACCTTTTTTAATTACTTATGATTATCATTTTAATTTTTGTAACTGCTGCAATAAATTAAAAATTATAATAATTATTAACCGTTAAAATAATAATCGTAGTGACTAAAAAAGATCACTATTTAGTTACTTTTCACCCACCTGGTATAATCAAGTAGTTAAATTTTAATTTTAGAAACCAAATGCTTGGATTTTGTGCCTATTGCCTGCTTAATTTCACAAATGTGCCATAATGTTCGTTCTTAATAAGTTCTTTATATGTATAAAGATCATTATTAATTATTGAAATTAAAAATAATAAATCAAATTTATAAATTAAAAAACACAAATACTTATTTATCAATGCATAATACTTTTTGAATCATCTCATTTGGCACATGTATATAAAACTATCATTAATTATTGGAATCAAACTGAATTAAACTGACAGAAAACAAGCTCACAAATATTAAATATAAACACTTACCAGAGCTTATGCATTCTTGAAAAGTGTATTTATTAATGCTTTTTCACATTTTAATCCAGGATTATTCGAACTAAAATCCAAAGAAATTAGTATGGTGTTCATATTTTCTCAGTCTGGGCTTACAAAGTGCACCTGCTAACACTATTTCTCTTTTTAAGCCAAGTTTATTATACTGTCCAGGTCTAATTATAGGTAAAATATCATGTAGATTATGTATATAAAAAAGGCTGAATGATAAGTGCAGTTATGGTATAATGAACTTAGCATAATTTCCTAGCAAAGTATATATAATCATGTGTTTCTTCCTTCTAATTCAAGATTTTATTACAAGGATTTAAGAAATAGTAAGAGTGTTTTTGCAAAATTCAATCATCAATGATTTTCTTTTGAATCAAAGATTATTATCTCAAGAAGTTAGTAAGAAGTGTATGCATTAAAGCTTTCTCTTTTCCTACTCTACAATAGTGCAATATCTGCGAATAAGTATTAGAAAAATAAAATAATATAAATAAAGATCTTAATATACACTAGTGATTGCTGTTAGATAGTTTTAATCTATATACTTACAGACTATTAATAATCATCGAATCAGAATTCACGATTTTTACTTAGATAATTGATTCTCTTTGAAATTCTCTTGCGAACTTGGTAAAAATTCTGCTTATATAAAGTTATTTATGAAAAAAAAACATACAGAAAAGTCTAGAATTAAAAATATATATGTTAAGTAAGAGTAAGTTTGAGATTAATTATATGTATTAATTGTATAATCTAATATATAAAATATAGTAAATACCACGTTCATTCAAGATAAACTTTTTAGAGAAAACTGTCTATACTTCATGATTTTGATATTAAAGCCTTGTGGTATTGCTTTATCGATTGTACTACTTTTATATAAAAGTTTTTTATAAATTTAGTAACTTCACTTATACTTCCAAAATTTCAATTCGTGCCTTATATATATGTGATCTGCATCATATTATCATATAGAAATTTTTTCAGTTGACTAGTAGATCATCAATTAAATTTAATATTTAATTTTATTTAAATACACAATCACTTTGGTGTTAAAATTAAGTCAATTTTATTGCAATTAAAATATAAAGTTCTATTTTCATATTCAAGAATATTTATAATTGCTAATTTTTTTCTTTTTCCACCATCTTTTGTTGTTTTTATAAAAAAATAAGAAACTTGTTAATGATTTTTTTTTTTTATAGCAGAGCAAAAAAATGCTGCTAAGTCAAATTTATGATAAATATGCATTAGTTCTGGAATATAATACACTAATATATATATATAGTGTTATATCGCTTATTTGATAAAAATCAGATACTAAAAACTGATATAACTATTTTCATGTATCTTTAGAAAAGTGTGTTGTATTAGTATTAGGATCTTTTATTGCTTTATAAAGCAAATAAAATTGTTCTACAAATTTTGAATTTGAGTTGTTCAAGAATATAGAAATAATTTAGTTAAATCAAAATGTTGTAGTATAGTTAATTTATCTTGCCCTATCGATGAAGTACAGTCATATCTTGATTATATTACCTCTTTTTGTTTTTGAATTTTTTTAGAGATATAACTAAAGTTGAGATATAACTCAATATATAAAACATATAAAAAAAAGAAATTTATTCTGTCAAAATATGGTAATATAACTAAGGTAACAATTAGAAGGAGATATAATCCAGTAGTAATATAACCCAGGTATGACTATATTTTGCCAGTGATTTGATTCAAGCTAGTAATGATATTTAACACCTATACATTTTATTTCTTCAACTACTACATCTCTTGCTTTATTTTCCCAGATATTTTTTGATTTAGCTTATTAATTACTAATTACCAAAGAATATCAGTAATATGTAATATTATATATAGTTCATCTAAAACCTAATTTTGTAAAGAAATCATATTAAAAAGTGCTGGCTTAAGATGGACTTTACAAAATTTATAATTTGTACATAGTTTTGCTAATTGTCTATTTATACAAAAAATTACCTTGCTGTTCTTTAGAGATTTCACACTATGGGCAAAAATATTTGTTATTTGCTATATTTATTCCTAAACAAGTTGCAAGAAATTTCCAATTAGATAAAAAATAAAGTTTTATTTTCCATATTATACTCTGATTATTATTTAATTTATTTTTCTTTTACTTTTTTAATTCTACAATTAAATACTCTAGTGCAATATATAATGTTTCATATTTCCCATTACCGGAATATAAAATTGTAGTATAATAATTTTCTGGCTACTGCAATTTGTCTTTATTATTAAGAATTGAAAAAGTAAGTATTACATGCTTTATCTTTTTTCCAACATTTCTTCTGTCTCCAGATATTCTCAAATATATAATAGAGTTTGTTATAATTAATATTTTCTTTTCAATGAGACTTGGTATAAGATATTTTAAAATATCAACAATACTTTATCTTCTACCTTTTCTAATTACTAATTACATATTATTAACATATTACTATGAAATAACGCACAGGAGTGAAATTATGAATTCCAGCCTAAATTAACTTAATTCAGGCTAAACCTCAAAATAATGCCCATGGTCGTTATTTTGCAGTAATATTTTAATTATTTCTGTATCATTAATATAGTTATCCTCTCATACAATCACACAGTTGGATACATAGTAAATTTTTTAAGAATATGCTTATAAAGGGGTTGTGTTTATATAGAGGTTTTTTTTTTTATAGATTAAATCATTGTTTGGCCTAAATAAAAATGTGATTACATATGATATGATTATATTTGAGCTAATTATATAGAGAGCTGACTGTATGGATTTCTAAATTTATAGAGTCATCTAATAATAATAATAGTAAATTAATAGTTGAAATAGATATAGCTTTGTTTATTTTATCTATAATATCTTTTCTTTCTAACATTACTTTCCATTTACATGGCAAATCATAGCTAATTGAAGTTAAAGTACGATATCTTTCATGTGTAATTTAACTTTTATTACAAGCTTTAACAACTGCTCTTGTTTTATATTTATTGTCATCATTACTCTTTTTATTAATATCAAAGTAGAATAATTTATTATTAATATCAAATTCAATTGATTTTAATATAGAGTTATCTTTTGGATAACAATTCTTATTTGCTACTTAATTGAATACTATATGTATAGAGTTTGCAGTTTTTTAGCTTGATTATTTTGTCTAGTTGAGATCAAATTATCAAATAATTTTAAGACTGCTATTTGTTTTTATTATCTCTTATTTGTTGAAGTATTTCTAATTGAAGACCAAATACTTGTGAATCTGAATAATGGGTTTTTGTCTTTGAATCTAAAGCCTATTATAAAATAATATAATTTTAATAAATTTTTAACATTAAACTATTATTAAAATTAAAATTTTTTTATTGTTACTCTTTCTGACAATCATCTAAACCAAAATTTTCTATGAAAGAAAAGTCAAGTTTGGATATTGGAGAGTAGAAAAAACCTGTAGTAGGTAGACAACAGAGTGGTTTTTATAAAGGTCAACCTTTTATACTCTTATGGGAACTTCTTTATATATTCAATATACAAGCCTAAAGCATCTTTATACAAGATAACTGGCTAGAGAAGTGTGCTCTTGTATATGAAATTTTGGTGAGGAGTATGGTTTTTTTCCATCAATGAAGTATTCTGTTACTAAATAACTAGGGAACAGTAAAGACTTACTATTCTTAAGCTGCACTTTTTTACTTGGCCAAGTAACTCCTTTCTTACTCACTTCTGCTTTCTTGCTGGCTTTCTAATTTTTTTTACAAAAAGTGGGGATTTGGCTTACCCTCTCCAAAAGATCAGTATTGTTTATATTCTAAATTTGGACAAACTCAGTAGAATACAACTACGTGGCTTATTTACTTGTGGATATGATGCTACTCCACGTGACCTGAATTGGGGTCTCCAGTTAATGAGATATCTGAAATGGGTTGATAGTCAAATAGTGTATATATTAAAACTTGCTTTACATTGATATATACAATTTTTGTAGTTGTTATATAATTTTTACTTCAACCTGGCATGGGTTAGAATAGTGCTTTCTTTTTTGTTTTCTTTTTTGTGTATTTCATTTTTATATTTCTTTTCGAATTTGTATTTGTTTTTTTATTTTATTTTTTTTTGTTTTTTCTTTTTCTCCTTTTTTCATTGTATTCATTTTTTTTTTTTTTAGTTTTTTTTTCCTCATTTTCCATGCCTCTTTGAAGAAAAAAAATGTTAAGAAAAGGGCAATCTTGAAAAAGCTAGCAGTAAGCTTTTAATGATTTTTTCAAAGAGTCATCTAGCAAGTTAGATGCCAGGGAGGAGTAAATTATTGCTGCAGCAAATCACATCTGGGCACCTCTAAGCAGCTGGGTAAGTCTTTATTGAGGAGAAGGAAGAGTTGTTGGCAATAGATGAGAACTTATGCAATAAAGGCAGGATTGCCAAATTTAAAAAATAAAAAACTATTATTAAAATTATTAATTAGTATAATAAATTTTATTATACCTTAAAATATAGACTTGCCACATCTGAACATGATTTTTCAGAATTTACATAGAATTGATACTTATGTTTATAATATATATAATAAATAGAATTCTTGTCTATATATTCGATTATATATTTAACTAAATGTTTTGTATTAAACTTTCCCCAACTTGACTTAACTTCATAATCATCAGGAATTCAAAATCCATTTTTGCACTGTGTATATTTAAGATAAATAGCAGGCAGATATTGACCTTCTTTAATAATATTATAAGTATAACTTCGCCCAGTTTCTAAATATTCAATAACAGATTTCTTAGGGTAATTATAAATTTCTGTTCTTTTTTTTAATTTGTTGACTTATTTGAAATAAATAAAGATAATAAATTACTAATACTAATTATTTTTATTAATTGAATATTTATTGAATTAATTGATTGATACATTTTATAATTTCGGAATATGAACTTAAAAATGATCCCCAAAAAAATTGGGGGACTTTTTCAATTAGCTAATATAATTAGAAAAATAACTATCATATTATCGTGAAATAACGGGCATGGGCATTATTTAGAATGTCTTATCATCTAAAAATGTATTTGTTGTATCTCAGATTAAATAGGCATAGGTTTAAAATTGATTCACATAGAATTGAAATTTGACTTTGATGTCATACTAAAATACATATGCAATTCTTGAATGTGTGCCAGGTTGATAGCACATTAATTAGTCCAAATATTTTGCAGCATTATAAAATCCTAATGATAACAATAATAAAATTATAAATTTAAATAACAAATCACTATTTTTTAGTTTATTTCTCTCATATTCTTTTTATTTTCAGAAAAGCTGTTTTTTCTCATAATCTTTAGCTTCTAATAGTATTGGTTTGAATTTAAAAAATATACATATTCTTTACTTTTATAATGTTTATGATTTATAATTTTCAAAATTTTACAAACAGAACATCAAAGTTCTTAATATAATATGCGTATAAGAAAATTATTTGCTTTAAAAGTATGATAATAAATCTCAAGTAAATACGTATTGTATAATTTATAAAAAAATTCTTTAATTAAAAAAAAACATTTCTCATAATCAATACTGAATCATATCTTAAAAAAGAATAATAGTAGTATTCCTTAATATTAAAAACAATTCATTTTTAAACCTAAATTTTTTTTGTTAACCTTACATACTTCCGAGATTACTTACATATTAAATACGTTCAACCCTCTTTATAATGTACCTTTTTATAATAACAAACAAAATTTAAAATTATATTATTTCTGTTATGTCTTCAATTTACAAAATAATGATAGAAAATATTCAAAGTACAGATGATTGATGAAACACATGGTTGAAGTTTTTGTCGAAAAAGAAATTTTACGAATGAACTGTACAGTACATACTGAAATAAACGAGATCATTGTGGCTGGGTAATGTGCCATCAACCAACAGGAGGAAATGTCCAAATATAGATATAATTTTCATTCTCCATTACACAGATCTCTTCATGGCCTCTCTTATAGGAAGACATTCATATGATTGGTTAATTTTGTCGATCTACCCGTGATTGCCCGTGATAATTAACCAATCAAATTA
>CAJVPY010004139.1:0-13012 GCA_910591965.1 Dentiscutata erythropus
TATTTTCGTGTAACAATTATGATAAATGGTAATTGTAAAAAAATTTAATTGCAATTAATTTTTCGGTACCCCTGGTTGAGATATTATCGAAGTTTTAAAAAGTCTATTACAATTTCTATTTTAACAGGCTTTGAACTTTAACTAACTGAACTTGATATAAATATTTTTTTATTTAAATTGTAGAATATGTGGAATTAACATAAAATAAAAATTTTATTGAGTTTAATTAGGTGGTTGTTGAGATCCTATCGCTCAAAATAAAATTCTATCACGATTTTTATTTCGCGATTCAAAACTTTAAACGAAAATATCTCGATAGCTACCAGTTAAATTCATTGGAATTTTTTTTATTTATTAAATTCTAGGGATTATACTGCTATCTAAACTTAACTATATAGAGTAACTATAGGTACGTACCGTAGTTCTGCGACATGTGTACCCCCTGTGGGCTGAACCCTGCGATTTTCTTGGGTATATAAGTGTGAGGGTATCATACTTATATATTTGATTAAAGACATATAAGTATTCATCCCCATATGAGTACCCGGGTACATGACATGAACTAGATGTCGCAGAAATACATATAAAGCCCAAATTAGTAAAGCACATGACCCAATCCCTATGTTCCATAAACAAACCAAAAAAATCATGTAAATTAAATTTTTATATCGATATATAATTTAACACAGATTCGAAATTAGAAACTAGTTTAAAATTTGAAACAGATTTGGGATTTGGAACAGATTTGGGATTTGAAACAAATTTGGGATTTGGATGAGTTTGGGATATAAATTGGGAGTTGGGTCAAAATTTAGATCAAAATAGTAACTATAATATAACGGAGGTCATCCTTTGCTCCGTTATATCAAAAGCTCCATAAAATCAAAATCATGACATATCAGATATTATAGTAAATCATAAATTTGGTTCCATTATCGTTATAATTCTCCGTATTAAGCAATATCCGTTATATTGAGAGCCACGTGTATTTGGACAGCAATTATACGTAAAAAAATTTTTTACCAAGTTTAGTTAAGTGGTTATTGAGATATCACCATTCAAATTTTCTAATTTTTAAAACTAAGAGATAATATCTCGAAAAACTACCTATCTAAAACTTGATAAAAATTAATTCCCCAGCATTTATCCGAATAACTCAGATATCCGGATCTGAATTTATTCGGATATCCATTTACTATCGATATCCGGATAATTATCCGTATACCTATACCTATCGGATTATCGGATATCTGAGCGATCTTAATTATCCGGGTAATTAGATACGGATAAACGGATGACGGATTTATCCGGATTGGAACTCTACATTCCAATACATAGAATTAAAATACTTTATCGAAGTGGTTGTCGAGATATTATCGTTTAAAGTTATAAAAAAAAAATTTTTAGAGCGCCACATTAAAAGTCAATAAAATTTTTAAAACTTTGAACGATGATATCTTGACAACCACCGGACCAAACTCAATAAATTTTATTTATTTTAATTCTAAATATCCATTGTATCCATTGAATTAAAATAAACCACTTTCATCGAGTTTAATTAGGTTTTTCGAGGTATTTTCGTTTAAAAGTTTTGAAAATTTTTTTTTTTAAAAAATGGTATCATTTCTATTTTTTAACAGACGTTCCAAATTTTTTTAAAAATTTTAAATGATAATATTATTCGACAACTTAACCAAGCTCGATAAAAAATTTTTTATTTAATTTACATATTCGTGGAAAATTATCGCTGTTTTCGAAATGTATACTCAAACATTGATCGATGATCGATTTTCAATCTACATAATAGTTGACCAATATTCTAATCAAGTATTCGAGTATTCCAAAAAAAAATTTTTTTTTTTGTAAATACTGTGTCGTCATTTCCATTTTGAAAATAAAATTCATCAAGCAAATCCAATAATGAATAAATTTGCTATTATAATATAAATCCCGAAAATGACACGGTCAATTTCAAGTTTTGTTGGTTTTAAAATAAATATTTTTTATTAAATCAATATAAAATTCACTGCATGTTATCATAAGATTTATGAAATTTTCAATTAAATGCTACATATAACTGCTATGACGCCATAATGCCACCAGAGAGTATTATGTGGTAAAAAAAAGGTTGTGTTACATCATCTATAATTCTCCAGAATATTCTGTATATATTTATAACAGGGTGACAACTGACAAACCTACCGTACTAAACTTTGACCTTCAACAAAAAAATCGACAAAGACCGTCAGAGCTGTTTGGTTGACTATTATTCCTCTTGACAATTTGTTAAGTCTGTTTTAAACTTTTTAACTCTTGTAATCTTATATTTCGTTTAAATAAAAATATGACGAACCTTATTATACTTTTTTTAAATTCAGACTACCACGATGGAACCTACTCCTGCCTCTACACAGGAAGAAACTCTTCCTGAGGACAGTCCACCCAGTTCTCATCCACCTTCAGGCTACTATATCACAAATCCTTTTCCTCCTTTGACTCCTTCAACTTCTAATTCTATTTATCGTTATCCTACTTTAACTGCTTTTCTTCACCAGTTAAATCTCTATCAATATCATAATCAATTTGTTGAAGCTGGAGTTGGTGAAAATGATATTGAGCAATTTATAGGATTTGACGAATCTGAACTAAAAGAAGTATTATCTGCAATTTCAATGAAACCTTTTCATTCCGCTGCTTTCAAAAAGGGGATCAGAGAACTCAGGCAAACCCTATCCGCAAGTCCACCTTCTGCGATGACAAATAATTCAACTAATTCTTTTTCAACTTCTTCAACTCCTGTGGTAATTATTAATTTCATTTAAACATTTTTATTATTTCATTACTTTTATTTTTTTTATCAAATATTTTAATATATATATATTTATTATTCAGGAGATTCAGTCTGATAATCGTAAATTAAGAAAAGTAGCTGAAACCACTGACATATCATCTTACTCTGTGAGAGACAAAGCGTCGGTGGTAGTGGAAACGTCATCAATTAAGGTCTCACCAAATAGAACAGGTGCAGAAGAATCTATTGGATCACCAATGCACGAGATTCAAGAATATTCTGTGAATGCAATGCAAGATGTTCATCCAATTTCATCTACTACTATACCATCATCGATCACGAATTCAGCACAAACCACTTCTAAAGATGTCATTATACATCACGCAACGATTTATGGAAAGAATAACCCTAGAAAATTGACAACATATGAACAAGCAATCAATCGTGCTGCTATTGAATTGGCTCTCCTTGATCCAGCTTTGGTTGCTAACAAAGGTACCTTGTTTGAAAAAGCTAAAGAAAAACTTCTATTAGAAGGTTATACATATAAGAGAGGTCAATCTAGATCTAAGTTGAATCCAAATGCTCCAAAACCTGGTGTAAAAACTTCTCGTGCTTCTCTTATACAAAAACGAAATGCACACGCTGCTCAGAATAGTGAAAGTCGTAACGCTCGTATCTCAGAGCTTGAACGTAAATTACAAATTAAAGATACACAATATACTGTTACACAAGAGCTTAAACGATTAAAAACCGGTGATCCTGATAGTTTAGAAAAAGTTGAATTAACTTTAGAGGAAGTTGAAAAAGAACGAGCTGAAATTGCTAAAGAATTATCAATTTTAAAAAGCAAAGAGCGTAAACATCGATGGTATGAACAAAAAAAGAAGGAAAGAATGGATTCAGGATTTGATGAGGGTGATGTAGAATCTTTAAATCAGGAGTGCCGAATAATTGATTGTGGAGAAAATTAATTGATTAGTGGCGCAGCCACATATTGTCAATTATTTGCAATTTTTCTGGGTTTAAAAGTGATAGCTTGATAAATACGTAATAATAATAAAGACATGCAATTCTTGAATGTGTGCCAGGTTGATGGCGCATCAACCAGCCACAATGATCTCTTTTATTTCAGCATGTATAGTGTATTCGTAAACCATCATGTGTTTCATCAACCGTCCTGTATTTTGAATGTTTTCTATTTTTCTTTTGTGACTTGAAGACATAACAGAAATAATTTAATTTTTAAAATTTTTAGTTTATAAAGAGAGTTGATCGTACTTAATATGTAAGTAAAGTATACAGTAGAGCCTCTATAAATGCACGTTCTTGGGATTGAACTTTAACAATGCGAATTTAGAGAACAATAAGAAAAAGTGCATTTATAGAGGTCATGCATATATTTTGGCCAGAGGTTGAGCGTGCAATTAGAGAGGGTGTGCGTTTATAGAGGGTGCATTTATAGAGGTTTCACTGTATTACGATAATTTCGGAAGTATGTAAGGATAACAAAGCTTATAAAATTTAATTACAAAAGTGAAATGTCTTTATTATTCCTTTTTTAAGATATGATTCAACGTAGATTATGAGAAAAGTTTTTTTCATTTAAAATTTTTGTAAACTTATAGTACATGTTTATTTTTTTTTATACGCGTATTATATTAAGAACCTTGACGTTTTGGTCTGTAAAAATTTTTGAAAATTATAATTTACAATTATAAAGTAATATTTTTTTGAATTCAAAACAATAATATTAGTAGCTAAAGATTATGAAAAAATGAAAAAAAATGAAGGGAAACGTGTTTTTTTGAAAAATTTATAGTTTTATTATTAGAATTTTTTAAATGGCGCCTGGACTGATTAATGCGCCACCAACCTGGCACACATTCAAGAATTGCTGACGTAACATATGTAATTACATAAAATCAACGATCGCTTCTTTTTTTTTTTTTAAATGAAACTTGAAAATGTATAAACTGCTTTTTTCGAAAACACACATATTGACGTAGCAACCTAAGTCTATTTTCGAACAAGTGCTATGTGAAGGTCCTGCTGATGATGGTAAACATCAAAGTAACCTATGCCTTTCCCGAACACGCCTATAACCCAAAAATAGGAACTTGTTACACGAATTTAATGAATCGTTTAGAAGCAAAGCACGAAAATTTTATGTTGATTTATCAACAGCATATTGAAAACATGACTTTGTCCGAGTCAAACTTTAATATTTTTAACTGGGTGAGCCTGATAGTGAAATGCCAGTTACCTCTTAATGTATCTGAGAATTAGGGGTCTGCAAATGCCCATGCCTGGCACATTGGCACCATGCCGGGTTGCAGACCCTACTGAGAATCCCGATTTTGCCTCACATACCAGTCTTTCAAAATTGGATGTTTCAACAATTGGCAAGTACATTGATGGCCTGGCAGATATTGTACGAAAAAGAGTAAAAGATATTTTACCAGCAAAAAGGTTGGAATTATGTTTGATGGATGGACGAGCAATGGTATTATAAAAAATTTTGAAATCCGCGATAATTTTCTCGATCCTGAAGGTGAAAAAGTATTAGCAAACACATTTTTGAAGAACACTATGCTGGAATCTCTAGATCTTTCGCTTAATAAGCTGGGACCTAATGGACTTCTCCGGTAATCAAATCGGGATGAAGGTGTAAAAGCACTTGCAAATCTTTATAAAAACAATGCTTCAATACACTTATCACTTTCACATAATGAATTCGATATAAAAGGGATAAAGGCATTTGTAGGCGCTCTAGCAAATGCTTCATTGAAGTATTTAGACATTTCTCACATAATGAATTCGATATATTCATTTGTTGGGTTATTTGGCATCTATCAAACTATTTATGAACCTAGAAATTTAAAGTCATAATGTGTTGGGTTACGATGCTTATATTTTGTTAAACCTCAATGGTGTGGATAATTTCACTGCCATTCTCGCCATTTGAGGATCGTACTACACAAAATGCAGATGTACATATTAGATTTTTCGAGGATATTTTGGAATCATATGGCAAGAATATTAAAAATGTCCTTTTTATTTCAGGTGATAGCTGTAGCACAAATAGAAAAGTAGCTAACGATCTAAGTCTTCCACTTGATGATATCATTGATCTTTCATCCACCCTTGTGAGTCAAATTCGTATGGTTGTGTATATGATGAGAGCTTACAAAATTCGAGGAAAACTTTTAAAAATTACAACTTTGAAACCTATACTCGATAATGCAACCCGTTGGATGAGTGTTATGAAAATGATCGAACGATGTAAACAGCTTGTTCCATATATCACACAGGCCAATAGATTTTCAGGTCGAGACATTATATTAGTTGAACAGTTAGATCTCAACGAAGTTGATAATTTTATTGATAGACTTAAATATTTTTCAGAGGCAACAAACGATTTACAAAATGAGACTATAAATTTGAATGACGTTTGTGCATACTTTGATTTGTTGATCGAATAATGTCCAGATTTAGAGAACCGATTAGGAAAGAATGCACAAATAATCCATTAACCGGTTTTTGAAGAGGTTGTATTCAAAGTTCTGTGTAAGCAAGAAGCTATGTTGACATTAGATGAAAAGCAATAACTTCAACCATTCATTGTTGAGTCAAATATACAACCAATAGTGGAAGACAGATCAATGACCAAGAAGGGCATGTTGTGAAAAAGCGCAAGTTAAAAGAGTCAAAGTATATGGACATGAACATTATTCCACCTACAACTAATATAGTGGAACGTCTTGTCAAATACTGTTATACAGACTGGAGAAAGAATTTTGACCCATATAATTTGGAAAATCTTTACTATTAAGAATGAACGGCAAACTGTGGTCAATTCAAGATGTCTATCAAATTAAACGATAAATGTTTATATAGTTACCGTATAATTGCAATAAATTATTAGCACCCCTGCTTTAAAAAACGCAATAATGAGGCTTTGAATCACGAAAGTGCTGTCGAACAGTGTTGTTGATTCGAACCTGGAACCCAAATCTGATGCACTTATAGTAGTTAACAAATTAAATAGCTATATAATAAAATGATAATGATGTGTATACTGTCATGCGTTTTATAAATATATAAATGTTTTTTCTTAGAATTTGCAATCATAAAATCAGAATATACAGTCGTCCTACTCTATAATCACGTTGTGTTTTACATAAAAAAGAAGTGATTAAAAATTTCAATAGTAATGTGATTATATAGAGTTTTTAATAATATAATTTTTCAAAAAATGGTGCTTATAAAGAGGATGTGATTATATAGAAGGTGCCTATAGAGGAGGACGACTGTATATAACATTAATTACAAGTTAGGATTTTTTTGAATACCGGTAGTAACAATATTTTCAGATAATTTGTAACTTTTATTATTCATGATAAAGACCATTGTTATAGTGATTTGAACAGATCAATTTGGTTGTGGAGCGATAGATAAAGTTTAGGATAAATATAGGTGGTTTGGTTAATAGTAAGCTAACTGGATATTAGTTGTAGCGACTAGTGACTAAAATAGAGACGTGCAGTTTAGCACCAACGGTAAACATCGTAGAATTAGCGCCAGCACATTATGAGATCCCGCGAGACAAACCTTAAAGTTTAGCAGTTTATAGGCTTTAGTGTTAATATAATAAAAATTTTTTTTCTGTTTCCAATTCTAAAAATTCGTGCTCAAAATTATTTAATTCATTTCGTTTATATCGCTGAAATCGAGAAATCAACCGGTAGAAAATCTCTACCCGGGTTGAAAAAATTTCCCCTGGCATGTACTTGTGTATTTGAAACTAGAGATGGCAGAAAGATGATTTTTATTGATTTAAATCAGGTGATGTTTATGATTTAAATATGTCTAAACGTCGCATACAAATATTCAGAACAAAAACGTCACCTGGTTTAAATCAATAAAAATCATTTTTCTGCCATCCCTATTTGAAACTAGAGAAAATAGAATCGGCTACCAGGGTCACCCGATTATAATCGGGTAACCTTGATACTAATACCTATTACTTAAAACACTTTGAAACATTTTGAAACCACGAAAAATTTTGGTAGTAGCATAATTTAATATGATAATTGTATAATCGTTTAACTATTGTACGTACGTACGTGCATTACGTATTACGTATACGTTGAAAAAGAATTTCGAATAAAAATTTAAATAAAACTAGGGTAGTGATGCAAATGGCTAGCTCGGTTCGGCTAATCTGCAAGCGAACATAAAGACACAATGGGCACTATGTAGTACCATGCCGGAGCTGCCTACCTTTTTTTAATATCGAATCTGAGCATTCACAATTGTTAAATGTTAAATAATTTTAACATCGATATACATTTAAATAGCAATCCTAACTACCCTATTTTTAGCTATCGCACCTTTTGTTACCATTTTTTATACGTACGTATCTAAATCACCATAACTCGTATGTCACCTGATTAATTAGCCTTAAGATCGTTATAACAAATTTAAACGGTACCTAAACTTGCATTTTAAATATTAGTCACCTTTCCATCAAATGTTTATTAAATACAATATTATCATATTTATGTGGTTTATTTATTATGATCTTTACCTCCATTTTGGTTTAAGAGGAAATTGTTGTTTTTTGCTTCTGAGTTTGTTTCTGTAAAATTTTTTTGGACCGCTTTACTAAGTAAAGAATTATAGAAGGATTTAAAAATAGAAATGCTTTGGTTGCTTTTCATCTAGCTCGATAGAGCAATTAAAATTAAAATTCTAACTAAAGTAACAATAAATTTAATTATTTTTTTCTTTTTAATAGTAAATGTAGGTCGTATAACAAGTGTTATCATCGACTTGTATGAATTACTGTGCTAACTAGAGCTCTTACCCGGGTCAGCTTCTTGACGAGTCATGAGTCAAAATTGACCCAACCCGGGTTAAATGGATCACGAATAATTCATGAATATAATATAGATAAAATCTAGTGATCCAGTACTTCTGACGTAGAAAATGGATGAAGTCAAATTTCGAGCAAAGTTGAGAAATTTTCGGTGCAAAATCTGAAAAGTTTCGGTTCAATATATTAATATAAAGGCACAATATAAAATTATAAAATTCTACAAACTCTACTCTTTAAACCTTGAGAGTAATATACATAACTATTGATCCAAGTAGTAGTTCTAAATAAGAGTCGCTACATAAACTTTATGTAATTAAAATTTCGTAAAGTTGGTATTTTATATATAACGTACATGAATCTTATTTACTGAAACCTACGTAAAATTACATACATGTATTATATTAACACAACCCTACTTAGAATATGACACGTAAACCCATGTAGTTAAATAAATTTCATTAAGATGAATATAGCGCAAATACAGTATTAATTTGACGCACGACATATATGAATAAACTAATTAACATCATGTAAAATCATATACTTTCGTATTAAATTTTTTAAGCAAAATATTATTTCATTTTTATTATTTAATAATATATTATTACAACAATATATACATTTATTAATAACCTTTATTATCGTTGGATCATTATATATTATAAGAGAAAAAAAAGGAAAAATATAGAGATACTTAGTTTCAGAGAAAATCTCTTACTTGTCCCAACCACCACGAGGTGTATCTCATTGGTTGGGAAGGCCCGAAAAAGTGCTTATCGGAACACGAAAGTTATCCTAGTTTTTTATCAAACTTCTTAGAAGCTTGTGTTGTCGTGCCAATAAACACTCTCGTAGTAACCCCAACACCATCTCCTCTAGAATCTCCCGACCAAAGATGGCGCCAAAACCTTTTTTGGCAATTCTGAAAGTTTCAGGTTTCGGATTATAGCTTCCGAAACCTTATCCGAAACTCGAAACCTCAACCGAAACCCGAAATCTCGACCGAAACCCGAAACCTCAACCGAAACCCTGAAACTGGCAAAACATCTATAATTTATTTGTTTATTCTCTCCGAAGTTGTCGCCGAAACCCTTTTGTGCCAAATCCGAAGTTTCGGGCTTCAGATTATAACTTCTGAAACCTTATCCGAAACTAGAAACCTCACTCGAAACCTCACCTGAATAATAAATTTTACAACTGTTTTTATAAATTCTGAGACACCCTAAAAAAATTTGCCGCAGTCTATTCATCCGAATTCGATAATCTATTTATCTCGGTGTTGTATAAATGCATAATACATAAGTATTTGTTACTAATCTTTTCAGACATATTCGTTGGAAAATAGTTGAAAGAACTTAGAAGGCTTAAGTTAGTGTTTACAGGTCTTCTGTGGGTCGAGTTCTCAAACAATTTCAGAGGTATGACTGTGTTGATGAATTACCATCACTTTAAAAAATGTTATACAGACTTTGAACTTTATTATAATTATTAAGACATCGTCAATAAATATTAATAAAACTTGACCTCTGATTTCAACTTGTATTGCATTTTTTTACAACTCCTGATCGTATTTAAACTTTTTTTTATTAGTGCCTACTCATGTAATATAGAGTATAGAGTTACGTATTAAAAGTCAAATTTACAAAATTTCTTTGATTTTTATATTGTATTTAATAAGCAAATTTGCTATACTATAAGTTACCAAAGATAATTATATAATAAAAAGATTCACAAAACAAACTTGAAGTCTATATGTTTATTAAGAAAGTCCAATTTATGTTCAAAATTATTTTAGTTAATTGGCAAGAACAGTTTTTGGCATAAATTTTTGTATCATTACATATTAGATATGGCAAAAAAAATTTTTAATGAAGTGTTGAAATAATTGACGTTGCAAATGTAATATAGTATTGATCGAACAATGTGCTTAACAATAATTTTTTTATATACTGATCATGCGCTGATCATACCGAAATCAATAACTTATCAAATTCGGCTGAATAGACTTTGGCAGATTTTTTTAGGGTGTTCCAGAATTTATGAAAACAGCTGTAAAAGCTTCAATATTATATTGTTGAGTTTCGGATTATAGGTTTGGGTTTCGGATTATAGTTTCGGGGTTTCGGATTTCGGAGTTTCGATTTTTTTTAAAAAATCTGAAACTAGTTTCGGATTAGAATCCTTCCAAAACTAGTTTCGGGTAGGTTTCGTTTCGACGCCATCTTTGGTCTGACTGTATACTCGATAGAAATAATATAAGAAAATTTTATGTATAGAATATCCAAAACTATAGGTTAAAAGGAAAAAATTATATTGTTTATCAATTGCAGCATTTTAAAAGGTTACAACACACCTATACATAAAAAATCCTCCTGAGCTTCGTTTACAAAGTTTATAAAGTTGAAATAAAAGATGTTGACTCATAACCCACAGATTAATTCATTAATGATCATCTGGGCTTAGGCATCGATCTACCTATCTGGATACTATTGCTGGTGATTTTTATTCAAGCATGCAATTCGGGTAAGCTAATAATAACTTTTAGATTGTCATTCTCCTGATTAATTTGATAGTTCGTTTCTTGTTAATTGCGCATAAATGTTGATTGTCCAACGTTTCCATGGTTTTATTACAAAAAATATAATAGATTATATTAAGATTTAAAAAATTTATAAGTATAGATATTGTAAAAAAAGCTTTGAATATTATACATTATTGATAATATTGAATAATTAGAGCTTGTATTGATATTTCTATTTATTAAAACTCTATATTTTTAATGCATTAGACCTTAAAAAGTTTTATTATTGCTCGATCAGATGACTTTATTGCAATGAAGAAGAAAACATATGAGGGATTTCCATTCGCTACATGCCAGGTCTATCGATAAATGTCTAATAAATTTAGTGCCCACCAGTCAAAGTTCGAACTAATAAGCCAACGTTTTGCGCTTTTGAGTTTTTAGCACTTTCAAGTTTATTTTGGTAAATACTTTCGTGTGAACGATTAAATGAATTTTCGCCAATTTTATTAAATATTACTGAAATAAACATACCTACTTTAATTCATATTGCTATACGAAGATCCAACTTAATTTGATATTTTAAATTGGTTAACAAAAGTTTGATAAAGAGTTCCAACGATTAAAAAAATTTCATCGTCATTAATTCCACCAGTATAAGTAAGATCAACCAATGGCAATGAGATATATTTGTTACTGTAAATGATTTGAAATATTTAAATAGAAAAAACCATTGTTTATAACTCCAATACTAAGTCGAAATAATGTTTTTATAATTTTAGAAACCGGATTTGAAATATTCTAAAGCTGAAAAGAAATTTTAAACTGAATCTATTTAGTAGAATATAAATTTGAGGATTACTTTAGCTTTAAAGAAAAATTTTGATTGTGCAGTAAAGTCTAAAAATTTGTATTCGATCATATTTATGAACTTTGATTTAAAACTATATTTTTGTAAACAGATTATTCTTTAAATGAGTATTGACTTATAAATATTAATTATAAATCATATCTTGAAGTTAAAACTCAGGACCAAATATTATTAATGATATAATTTAGTACAATAGTAAGGATTACTAATTGAATATACAGTATTAAACGTTTTCAAGGAGTGAAATAGTGATGGCGGTCCTGTGACTAATTCAATAATAATGATATCATAATTTTCATCAAAATTAAACGGAATGTAAAATATAATTTAAAATTTAATGCTTAATGTAAAAATTTTCAATAAATGGTTGCATTAATACAGAGTAGAAAGAATATTTCTAAAATTTGTACTGATAACATTTACATAATAACAAGTCCAATTTTCTTGCGAATTTGAGTTTTTTATAATTTCTGCCTTTATTTTTTTACTTCGCTTTTGTATGTTACTGATTTTACAACACGATTGAATAAAATTCACAATCACTATTTCATTCGTTTTCAAGAGTCTTAACCAGAACACAAAATTCTTTTGTAAAATGCCGGAGGTTCATTTTCACAGGAACTTCTGAATTTCGTTTACCGAAAAAAAAAGCAGGTTACGACACGCTGAAATTTCGTGCCTGGCCTTAACTGATACTCAATGAATCCAACGAAGAACTGATTGGTCAGTTTAGTCAAGCTGGTCATTGAATTTTATATTGCACAAGCTTATTTAAAATCTCTTTGGCTTTGATGTATAACATTTACAGGAATTGTGATAATCACAACAAACACTAGGACTAGAATACTAGAATTACTTTGATCTATCTGTGAAAAGTTATCTGTCAGTGGACAAATTATGTATGAACGAACTTGTCATTGAATTAATTGTTTGTAAAATAAAGCT
>CAJVPY010004140.1:0-13010 GCA_910591965.1 Dentiscutata erythropus
AAAAATTATATAATAATTGCAACTAATTACTATATCTCGATTGTAAACCTTCGGTTTAGCTTTGGGACTCGTTCCGGACACCAACTCAACTCAGGTATCTCCTAAATGGAGGTGGCGATCTCTTCCTCATACCATAGCACCATATCGATAAACAAAACAAACACGTGGTTGCATTCTACTAAGTCATTCGAATTAGGTAGGTGTAAACAATGCCGATCTTTTGGAGAGGGTAAGCTAAAATGCCTACTTTTTTGTCAAAATTTTTTGTGAGAACAGCAAAGAGCGAAAAATACAGAGAAGACCACTAGCACATATTCAAAAGAGTGTAAGTTCTAAAGACATCAAAAGGTGTTCCACAAGTTTGCACAGTACTAAGTTTTTTCAGTAAGTGATAAACTCTGGGCTTGCCGGCAGATAGCATATAAGAACTATCTCTAAACGACAAGTGCCCTGCCGTAAATGATAAACTCTGAACTTGTCAGCAGGTAGCGTATAAGAACTACCTCTAAATGACAAATGCGGTTCTTTTTATGCCCTTTTCTCATGTCTTACTTTTTTCTTGCAGTATATTACTGTTTTTTAGTCAAAAAGTTTTTCGGAAAAATATAGTCCAGATAATCGTTAGAAAGAGTTGAGTAATGCTTGCATTATTATTAAGTTTAAATATATTAAAAATATATTAATATTAAGGTTAAATATTTTAATATTAAATACATTAAAAATATATTAATATTAGGGTTAAATATATTAAAAATATATTAATATTAGAGTTAAATATATTAAAAATATATTAATATTACAAATGTGTTATATGCAAAAAGAAAACAGAGTACATAGAATATTTAGTAAGCTGTGAAGTATCCTTGAATTTAATATGAGACATAAAAGAACAAGAAGTTGAATTGACTTTAAAAAAAATAGAAGAAATTCAAGACTTATATATAAAAAAAAAAGAAATTTTAGTTATAATGAGAAAAGAAAGTATAGCTAAAGAGCTCTGTAGAAAAGAGAGATAGATAAAAAATCTAATTACAAAAGAAGACTTTGATAGAATCTGGCTGAGCTTCATATCTAACAAACAAGCAAGGAATTTTATAGTAAGACTTTAGAAAAAATGAATTAAAAAAATTTATAAAGAGATATGAGTCGCAAGATGCAGATTAGTACAAGAGTAAAAGAAGGAGAATAGTATAATGTGAAAAGAAAAGAGAAGATCTAGCACAAATACCAAGAGAAAAAAGAAATTCAAAAAAGAAAAAAAAAAAGAAAGCAAGTAAAAAGAAGAACTCAAATAAGAAGCTTCATGAAAGAAAAAAAAAGAAAAATGAAACTAAAGCAAGATGGAAAATGGTTTTAAAATTAATCAAATATGAAGTTTTGAGCTGAATAAAAGGTAGACAACATACAAAATAGTAAAAAAGTTAATTAGTAGCCTTGACAGGCTGTAAAAACTATCTGAGGAAATATTAATGAATTCATTAACAAGATTAATTAGTATAGAGCTAAATCTTACTATAGCAAGTTATATATAGATATTTTTTGAATAACCAGATAAGTCAATACTTGTAACTTAGATGTCAAAGGGAATAGCTCTTTGAAATTTAATATTTCAAAGTATAATATTATTAAACCTAATAAAGTAGTAGCAAGACTACTGAATTTAAAAAAAAAAATAATATATAGAGTATTGCTATTTCCACCCCACTTTTGCTAATACCACCCCCAAATTTAAAAATTGCTTTAGATGAGGTATTTTTATTAAGTAAATCCTTATTTTGATATTAATAAAAGTTGTTAATTAGGTTTTTCTGGTTCTAATAGTAGTAAAATCATTAATATTGGACTAGTAGTTTTTATGATAATTATATCCAAAGTTAGTTAACTTTTATGATTTTTAAATAAAACTAATGGCCCAATTTTAATGATTTTACTACTATTAGAACTGGAAAGGCCTAATGAACAACTTTAATTAAGACTAAACCAAGGATTTACTTAATAAAAATATCTCTTCTGGAGCACTTTTTAAATTTTAGATAAGATTAGCAAAGTACTCCAAAAAAGATATTTTTTCCCCCACTTTTGCTAATGCCACCCCCAAATTTAAAAATTGCTTTAGATGAGATATTTTTATTAAGTAAATCCTTATTTTGATATTAATAAAAGTTGTTAATTAGGTTTTTCTGGTTCTAATAGTAGTAAAATCATTAATATTGGACTAGTAGTTTTTATGATAATTATATCCAAAATTAGTTAACTTTTATGATTTTTAAATAAAACTAATAGTCCAATTTTAATGATTTTACTACTATTAGAACCGGAAAGGCCTGATGAACAACTTTAATTAAGACTAAACCAAGGATTTACTTAATAAAAATACCTCTTCTGAAGCACTTTTTAAATTTTGGATAAAATTAGCAAAGTACTCTGAAAGAGATATTTTTATTAAATAAATCCTTATTTTGGTCTTAATTAAAGTTGTTCAGCAGGCCTTTCCAGTTCTAATGATAGTAAAATTATCAGTAGTTACTAAATTACATATATCTGAAATTAGTTAACTTTTATTTATTTAAAAAAAAACTATTAGTTCAATTTTAATAATTTTACTACTATTAGAACCAAAAAGGCCTGATGAACAACTTTTATTAAAATTAAAATAAGAATTTACTTAATAAAAATACCTTATTCAGGGCAATTTTTAAATTTGGGTGTGGCATTAGCAAAAGTGGGAGTGGAAATAGCAATACTCTAATATATATATAATTATAAGTTATTATATAGTAGGTGGAAAATATTGATATAATGGTATAGAAATAGATAAGTAATTGGATCAAATATTTGTCAAAGATCACATATCTTTGACAGAAGTTTGATTTGATCACTTAGGGACATCCATAAATAACGTTATATTTGAAGGGGGGAGGAGGTCCCCCAAAATATAACAATTTTCCAATATTTAAAAGGGAGTCCTCCAAAATATAATGTAATTTTTTTATAAAAATTTATCTAAAATTTGATCCAGTGGTCCAAATTGAATGATTTTGGTACTATTCGAATCGTCTCAAGGAGAAGAGTCGAATGGTACCAAAATCATTTGATTTGAATCACTGGATCATGGTTTATTAACAGAATACTATTGGTTATTATAGTATGTTTTCTTATAAAATTACTATAAAATCAATAGTATTTTGTTAATAAAACGTTACCCAGTAGTCTAAATAAAATTATTTTGGTACTATTGGATTCGTCTCACAGAGACGAATCGAATGGTACCAAAATCATCCTGATCGGATTACTGGATCATAATATATTCAAGTTTTTATAAAATTATATATATAAACATATAGATTTTTAAAAAAAATTTATATAGTCTAGAGAGGGTCAAGAGCTACTATATAGGGGTACATAATGTTATTTATAGATACCCTCTTATTATCTATATTATTATGTCAATTTTTATATATTATACAATAAAGATTTAATATTATATAAATAATACCAAGTTATTTGTTTTTATTGATTATTTATCTAATAATCGATTATGATAAACTAATTTCTGAAATTCTTGAAATTATAATCTTAGGCTATTCTCAAGCACCTCACTCAATAGATCAGATATAAATTTTTAATTAGTCAGAAATTAAATAAATCAATCGAGTTACCAATTTAATCAAACAAATTAACAAGATACAATCCATCTTTTTTCTTTAAAAATTTACTATTAATAAAGATCGCTCAAGCACTACTTTTACATTTTAGCATATTAAACATAATAAACAATGAATTTACAACAAATTTTACAACAAATTTCATACTGTCAATTTTGAATAATTTAGAAAATTT
The DNA here is from genome assembly GCA_910591965.1 of Dentiscutata erythropus. NCBI lineage: Eukaryota > Fungi > Glomeromycota > Glomeromycetes > Diversisporales > Gigasporaceae > Dentiscutata > Dentiscutata erythropus. The sequence continues at coordinate 3,841 of CAJVPY010004140.1, forward strand.
GGTAAAGTAAATTAAATTCTATTTTTTTTTTTTTTTTTTCCAGCTAAGGTGACTTCTTTGACCTGAAAGCTTTTATTAGTAACTAGACAATATTTTATAATACAATTACAATAATAGTACATTAAGCCACATATGCATTTTTAGTGTCTAATTTAAATAGTCCATCTAAAGTGGTAGTGCTATACTAAGGGTTCTACACTATCTGCCATACCTGCATCCCAACTACAGAGGTACCCATTTAAACTATCTAGTTACAACTGCTATCAACTACCCAACTAACCCAGGCTTATTCACCATTTATGTATAAATTTTGCATCACTCTGGCAGAGGATACACTAACTATCTTAGGACTTACCAACCATTTCTGGCTAATTTATCCTCGAGATAAACCTAACAGAATGGTACATGTTCTATATATATATTTATCTGCATGTTTCTATAACCTTTTCCTAATTAGTACATATTAATCTGCCATTCTGTATTCGTATCTTATGCCACCTTTTGGGGTGCTGCCATTCTACAAACATTTTTCAAGCATCAACCTTCCTAACTAGATACCCATTATGTACTCCTTGCTCTTATTCAGTTCACAACAACCTTGATACTTACATTTGGACCGTCTCCTTATCCGAATTTTTTACCGTCTCTCCCTTACTTCTAGCCAGCAACCTGGAAGGGTCAGTCTGCTTAGGCTTTAGGTATCTAAAGTATGCTCTCCTCTTGGTTCATACTTTCGAAGCATATGCCCTTTTCTTCCAGTGTGACAACCCAGTGGCTTAGCTGATGTGTCCTCCGCTAGCAAACCTGATTGCTCTGTTCTCCAATTTTGGGCCCTGGTTCGAATTCAGCCCTCCTGTGATACCGTCAAAAATCGCTGCTATCTCCAAATTCGGGACTTGCCAAATAGGTTTTCAGCTATTCTGGTTTCTCAGATTTATTGCACCAAAGCTCTCATAACTAGATAGTGTGACTGAGATTACAGATTTAGTTCTAGATCCAAATGATAATCAACAACTGTAAACTATAGCACAGACTATTATTTAAATATCATCACCAGTGGGATTTGAACTCTAGACCTGCCACTTGGAAAGAGTAATAACTAGATCACTACACTAAGTCACTACACCTGTAAATTAAATTCTATTTTAAATACTTCAATTAATAAATATTACTCAAATCTATTTACTTTATATATGATTTTAGTTAGATATTTAATTCATGAGTAAAATATTTCAAGATTATTTTACAGATTATTAATTCATAGACAAGTTTATTTTATAAAAGTCTATTTTACTGATGGCTTATTTTATAGGCAAGTTTTTTTTTTAAATTGTACTGAATTCTAAACTCTAATGATAATAACTAGAATTACTTGTTTATAAAATAAGTTGTTAGTAAAATAAACTATTTTTGAAATAAGCTTGTTTGTAAACTAATCATCTATAATTTGTCTGTGAAGTGATTGTCTACAAAATAAGCAGCACTATATTTTATTTATTCATTGAACTATTATTAATAAATAAATCAATTTTAATAAACCTAATAATTTATAATATATAAATTAAAAAACATTCATTTATTAGATTGATAAGATGAAATTAAAAAGCAATATAAGTAATATTTAACTAAAAATTAACACGATTAAAATAAATATGTGGATACTTACAGAAAACAGAAAATAAAACTATATTATCCTTTAAACTGTATTCCAGGCAAATTTGCCTAGAATTTTGAAAAGTATTTACAATTTCTTAAATAAAATTAAAAATTATTAATAATATGAGGTATAATTTATATATACAATATTTTATTTAAAACATATTTTATAAGCTTTATTATGGAAATTTTTTAATTTTACTAGAAATCTTTAGAGTAATAAAAGTTTAAAGCTTTTACTTTAAAATTTTTTACTATTGTTACAAAGTAAGTTGTAACACAATGTAACGTTAGCATAGTATAGTATAGATTATATTTTATAAATGTATTATTATTATATAAGTTATATTTATTTAGTATTAATTATTATATTTTATATATCAATATTTGTTATAGTAGTTTTAGAGACGTTATTGGCTAGAAAACTGAGGCACAGTAATGCTATACAAGTACCTGCACATGAGTACCTTTTAGTATCTGCACACGAGTACCTCTCAGTACCTGCACATGAGTACCTCTCAGTACCTGCACACGAGTACCTCTTAGTATCTGCACACAAGTACCTTTCAGTACCTGTACATAAGTACTTGTCAGTACCTACATACAAGTACCTCTCAGTACCTTTACACAGGTACCTCTCAGTACCTCCATATGGTACCTCTTAGTACCTTTTACATGGTTTGGCAGTTATACCATTACACCTCTTAGGTGAGGAAAAGTTATAAAAGGGAGCCTTTTGCCCCTTTTGCTCAAGTTAGAGTTCCCTACCCTCTTATAGAATCTAGCCTTATCTAACTACCTCTATTACCCTTCTTATATTTGTATAGTGTAATATTCTCTCTTTAGGTTATTCCTATTTAAAGGATATTACCGTGAACCTGTTATTAATAAATATCATTATCTCTATAAACTGTTATTATTTTGAACTGTTTGCCTCCTGCTGTGAAGTAAAAGTATATACTTTACATCCACCCCATGTTAGTAATTGGTGCCGTAATCATGTGATGCTAATTATTACATGATACAATATATAAAAATCAACAATTAGATTATTATATATTTTACTACGTGACAATTAGCATCACATGATTACGGTGCCAATCACTACTCCATGTATATTCATAAGTATATCACTGCACCAGGTAACCTTGTTATTTTGCTATAACAATACCAAGAAGGCTATAGCATTGTAACATTTTGGTGCCTCCTGGTGGAAAGCTGAAATATTTAACCGGAAATCCAAACCCTACCCACCCCCTTTTAAATATAAACCACCTCTCTTTGATTTAGTCTCTAGCCGACAAGTATAAAATCATAGCAGATTTTATCAGATCTCCTCTAGGAATTATCACTTTTGGATTGTTTCTCTTGGATTCCAACTCTTCTTTGAAATTATTGCAGGATTGGCTATTAAAAAAGCAACATCAAATTTAAATTATTAAAGATATAAAACTACTAACCTTATTGTAAAACTTGGAGAGTTTATGCTTTACTTCTTGCAAGTAGCTAGCAGATTAAATTAAATTATTATTGCATGCTAAATTAAATTGTATTTGAAATTATTACCTTGACGTCATTACTTGTTATAATTATTTTAATCTTTTCTTCGTGCGTATATTATTCTTGCTATTATTATATTATTTATCATTCTATTATCTATCTCATTAATAATTATCTCTGGAAGATAATTTCTTTTTGCAAAATTGCATTACTACTAAACTGCTCAAAGTTTATTTTTTTTTATAGGAGATTCTGTAACTAGATTTCATCACCAGAATATTGTAAATTACAAAGCCCAACATATAAATTATAGTGCTCTTGCTGTTGACATACTTCAATTTAACACACCAGATCTATCTTACTTTATTTGTGCTCCACTTTATTGAATAAGTTCTCGTACTCCACAAGGAATTTTTTGGACTTGGTATTCTGATACTTATCATGCCAAATCCCAAACTCGCTATACCCAAACAAATTTCTTTATATTAGAAACTTCATATAATTCAATTGAAGCCTGAGTTGCTGCTAGAAATATTATTTTTAGTTGCCGCTATACTCAAGATATTGGCAACGTCAGAGATATTGTTCTTGCATTATTTCAAAGATATACCAATTTCAGAAATATATCTGAAATCTTATTTGCTAATAGAAATCACTATGATAATTATATTGATTTTCCTAACTACGGAAGGATAATTACTGGACTTATTGTATATCAAAATTTTTCTCCAACTTTAAGCCAAGCTACATATTATACCCACAACGAGAGATTGCTATTACTACCTACACTGACCCTAATATTACTATTGTTGGACCATTTGCAGTAAATCTTACTCGACAAATTGCAAAAACTTTAGAACCTTATAGTGGTGATAATAGAATATACAATAATTCACCTTTCTGGCCTTATCAATCTCCACATAGAAGGAATCCTGTATTAACTATTCATACTACTGACCAAAGATAGTATTAATATCGACCACCTCTTATTCATAGAGTTAATCCAGATCGTATTTAAGAAATTTCTTTTACTAGCATATCTCATACACCTCTCGAATTCCCAACTAAATGTGTATTAAATTAACAAGCTAGAGATTTTGATCAAGACGCTGAAAATCTTTTAAATCAACTTTAACGATTCCCAATGCCTGAACACGGATTAGAGAATGAAGCTTCAGAAACTACTACTATTTAGAACCAAGAAGAAGACCCTGATCAAGAAAAAAATTCTGATCAAGAAGAAAACCCCAAACAAGGAGAAAATATAATATGTAAAGAAGAAAACCTCAGACCAGAAGAGGAACCTAACCAAAACTTGATAATAATGAAGAACCTATTGATGACGAAGACCTAATAGCAATGAATGCCGCTGCAGAAGCTATGATCTGGCTCATCGAAATAATGGAAAGAGGAGGAGCTGGTAAAAAAAATTTGATCAAAGTGTAACTTTTTTCAGGAAATGGCACTCAAGACCCTCTTGACTGGTTAGAAGAATTTGAACGGGCTGCAAAAGCTAATGGTTGGAGTGAAGCTCGAAAACTTGCATTAGCAAAAGTCTATATGACTGGAATTGCTGGTAAATGGGTTCAAGGATATAGAGATGTCCAAATGACATATTATGATAATTAGCATCAACAAGCAACTAGTTTTAAATCTCTGTTTAAAACAAAATTCTTTACAATTCTCCAAAAAGCAAAATAGCAACAACAACTCTTTGATTTCAAACAAGAGAATGATACTGTCGATACCTATATCTCAAAGTTTAAAAACTTAAATCGAAAAGTTAAAGACCTACCTAATCAATTTATTCATCAAGGATTACGACCAGAATTTGCTATGCCTATTCAAGCCGCTGGACTTGATAACTTTAACAATATCATGAATGCTGCTAGAAATTGGGAAACAGGAAAACATATTGCTATCCCAGAAACAAAAACCAATGAAGCAATTGCCTGGCTTACTGACCAAATCGCCCAACTTAGTATAAACCTAGCCCAACAACAAACTAAGCCAGCATATGCCACAGAAACTAGACAAAGCTCATCCAAGGATGATGCTATTTGCTAATTTTGTGGCAAGAAAGGATATTTTTTTGCTGATTGTTTTAAAAGAAAATCAGGAGAAAATAGAAATAATGGAAGAAGCAGAAGTAACAACAATTATAATAACAACAACTATAACAATAATTACAGTATAACAATAACAACCAAATAAACAACTATAATGATAGATCCAACAACTATAGACAAGACAGAAGCAGAAGTCAATCACGTGATAGAAACAGAAACAAAAGCTGAGACAGAAACTATTCTCGTGATAGAAGTAGATTTAGGGATAGAAATCAAGAAAGATGGGGACCCAGATCTAACTGCTCACCCTCACCCTATTATCGAAATATCAACCTAGCTGAAAAATTAAACCCTAAACCTGACTCTAAACCTTCTAATAATTGGAAATGTTTGTTGGACAACTACTCTATTCGCACTGCTCTTACCACATATATTACCGACTTGAATCAAGAAAACACTAAATCAACCCTGAGGACAACAACAATATTACCCCTGTCAAGTGCTTTGTGGATTTAAAGAACCAAATCTACTCTGCTATCATAGATAGTAGAGCCTCTGTTAGCATAATTGCTTACAAAGTTATAAAGAAATTAGGACTGGAAATAGATGAACCTTTCAAAAGCTTAATTGTAGCTGCTACCAGAACTACATCTAGACCCCTAGGCATTATTAAAAACCTACCTGTTAAAATTCAAGGTAGAACTATCTCTATCGACGTAGAAGTAGTACCTGCTACTTCTTATTCTTTATTTTTAGGAAACAATTGGTTTCAAAAAGTTGATGCCAACTACAATTGGAAAAATCGCCAATATACTATGTATTGAAAAAGAAAGAAGTTAACTCTTAACACCTCTTATAAACAGAAACAGCCCAAGGAAAAACAACCTACCTGTATTACCTCAGAAGACTTTGAATTATATAAGCAGGAATACTTTACTCCCCATGAAGCTTATGCTTTCATAGCAACAAATAAAGGAGAAGAAGGATTGACTGTCTATACACCTCGCCATAGAAACTAGCCTATGTGTAAAACTTGTGGTCTTAGGGATCACCAATACAAAAACTGCCCTTAAAATGAATGCCACTACTGCCACAAGAAAGGCCACATCCTCATTAATTGCCCCAACAAACAAAATAGAAGAGCCAATTGCAAGAATTGCAACCAGACTAACTACCTATTCAAGGACTGCCCTTTGAACTTGTGTTTTGGTTGTAAACAAACCAGATATATCGAAATTAATTGTCCATTAGCCCAACAGAAACTAGATAACCAAACCTACTGCTGTGGTTGTAACAAGGCCCAAGTCGAAGCTAAAAGATTAATTCATTTTAGCAAACATAGAACCCATCATTGCTATCAATGCTTAACCCCACAATGATCAGATGACCTCCACCTTTTGGACAACCAACTTATTTGCACCACTTGTTATAAAGGTTTCTATGAAAGATTAGATTTTGATGACCCTCGAAGCCAAGAATACTACCGAACAGAACTAGGAAGAGGAACCCTAGTTAATTGTAAAGTCTGTAACTACCAACTACCTAGAATGAGAATACACAAATTAGAAAGTATTCGAGAAGAGCTTTGGTTCTGTGAACTAGAGCACATATAATTAGAACTATGAGATTTGGACAAGAATCAGACATTACACTAAATCTACCCATAATGCTAGACATCAATACAACCTTAACCAAACAAGAATCCACAGACTTGTTCAAGTTTGATTGGAAGAGAAAGACCATGTTCCAATTACAGAAGCATTAGAGGAACAAGAAGATGACCAATATAATCGTACATGGACCTCTGAGAAAGTTACTATTCTCCTTAGATCGGACTATAAGGAAGTAAATTTAACAGAAAATAAAGAAACCACTCTACAAAGAATATTACAAGAATCATTTGAAACTTCTCTACCAGACTTTGACTCCCGTAAAGCTAAAGAAAATTTACGTAAAAACTTTGAAGGAAAGTTGCTCTTTGCTTAGAGTGCCTTCTTGCTAAGCAAACTGAAGAGCTAAACCCGAACCAAGGATTTTGCAATAAGTGTTATCAGGAACTTAATAAATTTACACTCCCTGAAAAAGCAGATCCAGAATTATCTATGTCCAACTCTTTAATAATAGTTGAGGAAGAACCAAAATCTATACTTAAAAACCAAAAAGGAAAAGAAAAAGAATTGGACCTAGAATCTTAACAACAAATTATTGAACGCTTAGAAGCTCATATTCAATATCTAGAAGAGATGAATGAACAGATAACTAACTTCTTTAAGGACAAAATCCTATACCACTAGGAACATGCTGAATACTACTCTCAATTATTTGCTCGTCGAAATTTTTAAATTATTCTAGGCATAATGAAAAACTACCTGAGAAATTAGAAGAATTACCAACAGAAAAACAAGCCCTGCAGCTGGCTCTGCAAAGAAACACTAATAAATATAACTTTGTATATACTATAGACACTTTGATACCATATGAGGAATATATATTAGAAAAGACAGATACAGTAAATATCAGACTACTAACTAAAGAGCAAAGAAAGAAATTCAAAGCCTTGTTAGAAGAATTTTCAGATTTATTTGCAAAAGATATTTCTAAACTAGTCTTGTACAGCATAAAATTTACACAGAAGATATACCACCGATCAAATTTTGACCTTATAACGTACCCTTTGATGAACAAGAATTTATCAAGGATAAAATAGAAAGAATGATCGATAGTGGAATAATTCAGCCCACAGAAAGCCCTTGGGCATCCCCTGTTGTTCTTATACGTAAAAAGAATGGCAAGTTAAAATTCTGTGTAGACTATAGAAAACTTAATGGAACTACCAAGAAAGATGCTTATCCCCTACCACAGATACAAGAAATGTTAAACACCCTATCCAGATCAAAATGGTTTTTTACTCTTGATCTTGCTAGTGGATATTGGCAAGTTATGATGGACCCAAAGGATAGAGAAAAGACTGCATTTATCACCAAATATGGCATATATGAGTCCAATGTGATGCCATTTGGATTGTGCAATGCCTCTGCTATCTTCCAACAACTTATGGACTGAGTTTATAAAGGAATTGCTTGGAAATTCGTAGTTGTGTATCTAGATAATACTAATGTATTTTCTAGAACATTTGATGAACACTTAGAGCATTTAAAAATAGTGTTTAAACGAATTAGAAAAGCAGGATTAAAACTCAATTTAGAAAAGTGTAATTTTTGAATGATGTTCTTATCATTCTTAGGACATATTATTAGTAAAAAAGGAATAGCCCCAAACCCAGCCAAAATAGAAGCTGTAAAGAAGAACCAACCTCCTACCAACACCACCAAGTTACGATCTTTTCTTGGACTTGTAGGATATTATCAGCAATTCATCTGAGATTTTTCATCAATAGCTCAACTGTTAAATCAGCTATTGCATAAGGATGAACCATACTATTGGGGAAGTAAACAACAACAAGCTTTTGAGGTTCTAAAAGAAAAGCTTGTAACAGCACCTATACTAGCATACCCCAACTTCAATAAAAGATTTATACTCACTACGGATGCATCATATCATGGATTTGGAGCTACTTTAAGTTAAAAGAAATAGAGATAGCAAAAAACATTCAATTGCCTATGCAAGTAAAAGCCTATAACCCGCTGAATTAAATTATTTTGCAACAGAACTAGAATGTGCTGCTATAGTATGGGCTATAGAGCATTTTTATAGTTACTTGGGAGCTACAGAATTTACCTTTGTAACTGACTACCTCGCATTAAAATGGCTTAAAACTACTAAACCCAAAGGACGAATTGGACGCTAGATTTTGAAACTTCAACTCTACAACTTCACAATTATACACAAACCTGAAAGAATTCACTCTAATGTGGATGCTTTATCAAGAATTTGACCAACAAGTTTAATATTATGAATTTAGATCAATATTATAACTTGTATAAT
>CAJVPY010004141.1:0-13009 GCA_910591965.1 Dentiscutata erythropus
GCACTACTATAACCTGTGCCAGGCTGAAAAAATTATATAACAAATATGATATTTGTATATCTCTATTGTAAAGCTTTATCTTATCAAGTAAATTTTCTGACTAGATTATCCGGACTCCTAAACAATGTAAGCAGCCAACCTCAGTATTACGTGAAGCAGCACAGTCTATAAACAAAACAAACCAGATACGTGATCACAGTCTGCTGGAACTGTCCAGATTTGGAAGAAGTAAACAATGCCGATCTTTTGGAGGGGTAAACCGTTTTGCCTACTTTTGTGGAAAATTTTGGAAGAGTGGCAGGGAGGTGGAAAAAAGAGACGAATCCACTTTGTTTTGTTTAGTAAAAGAGTGTGTATTTTCTTTACTCAACACACTAAATATATAGGAAGGCGCAGGTACTCTCCTTATTTTTTCAAGTAAGTGATAAACTCTGGGCTTGTTGGCAAATAGCGTATGAGAACTATTTCTAAATAACAAGTGCCCGGCCCCTGTGGTGAGTGATAAACTCTGAGGAAGTTAGCAGGTAGCATATAAGAACTACCTCTAAATAACAACTGCCGAGTTATAGAGCTTAAGGACTTCTTCTCTATCTGTTTCAACCTTTACAAACACTAGTTTTTTAAGAATTTTGGATTTTTTTTTTTGTAGTAAAAAGGATTGTCGAAAAGAGTTGACAAACTACAAAGCTAATCTTTATATTATACAGTCAGACCTCTCTAAATGCACATCATCGGGACCGGCTCTAGCACGTGCATTTAAAGAGATATTGCATTTAGGGAGGTAAAAAATCTATAGATGTAATATTAGTTGGGCCCAAAAGAAGACGTGCATTTAGAGAGGTGCTGTATTTAGGGAGGGTGCATTTAGGGAGGTCTGACTGTACTATATTTAAAATTTTAATTAATAAAAATTATTATAGTATTAAATATTAATAGTGCAGTTTAGTAATTTTATTCTAAAAATTATAATTTTTATAAATAATCTGTATTCAAAAATTTAATAGAGAACTCTTTTTGACAATTACCTAAACCAAAATTTCTACACTAATGGAAAACAAAATAGCTTATATTAGAGCATTGCCTATACTATAAAGTATAGTAGAATAATACAAGAAATGGTTTTTATAAAGATCAACCTCTTGTCAGAGGACTCCTTTATATATTCGGCAAGCAAGCCAAAAGCATTGAAATACAAGATAACTAGCAGGAGAAGATGCCCTTGTATATAAAATTTTAGTGGAGATTAGTACTCTTCCATTGACAAAAGTTCTTGTAGCAAAACAAAGAGAAACAACATAAAAACAAGTTATCTAATACACTCCTTTAGAAATTTTACAAGTACAAATAACCAAATACCTCTTTATACTCTCTTGCTATGTTTTGGAGTTTTTTCAAAAATTTCTGCCAAAAAGTGAAAAATCTGGTATACCTTTAACAAACAATTTGTATTGTGTACCACTACCAAATCGAGAAGAAAATTATAAAACAGTTACATGTGGTTTATAATGTCCAGTTTAATATATAAAAATAAACAAATATTGATTAGTTGGGTTTGTGGTAAAAAGTTTCGAACTATTTTAGGTTATATATATTATAGGTAAAGCTAAATTATATTAGTTTTATACATAGTATATAATTTTTTAGGCCTTGTACAAATATTAATAGTGCTATTAGAATTTTGGTTAGTGGCTGTCCTTGGAAGAAATGAAAGTTTTAGAAAGAAATAAGTCTACATATATTATAGATTAAAACTAAATTAGTTTTATATATAGTATATAATTTTTTAGACCTAGCATGAGCATTATTAGTGTTATTAGAATTTTGTTTTATTTCTTTTTGTTCTTTCTTTTTTTTCATTTTTTTGGTCGTTTTTCTTATTTGTTTTGTTTAAAAAAATTTTAAGCTATTGGCTGTCTCTAGAAAGAATGAAAAATTAAAAGGGAATAAATATAGTTCTGATATAGTAGCTAAAACCAGTATTGTCAATAAACAGCTTTGAACAGTAGTTTGGAAAATTTTAGATAATTAAATAAAGTAAAATTACTTAAAATTTTATTAAAATAATCTATTTTAATTTTAACTAAAATGTGTTCAGCATCCCCAAAAATATATAATTATATATTTTTTAGACAAATTTATTAATTAATAAAGCCTGTATAAGCTTTGGATACTTGGATATTATAGATATAAACAAGGCCAAAAAAGGTCTTGGATAGCCAAAATGTACAACACTGGCTAAGACCATGCTAAAGCAGTTCTTTAAATACAGATAGCACTGTATATGGGTTCTGTTGGCAAATACCAGTGCAATAACCATACTTGGACACTTTCAGAGTAGCCGGGTACTGCCAAATACGTATATTGAATGTAAAACTTGAGCCAGGTTTAAATAATTCAATAAATTTGTATGAGGTTATCAAAGTGAAAAAAAATAAATAAATAAATAAATAATCTGTATTATGTTATACTATGATTATTGTATCAAATAACTAACAGATTATCAATTAACTTGTATTTTAATTATTTTAATTATATACTATATTTTTGCATAATAATACTCATGAGTATTATTTTGAATAATAGTTTAAATTAAGCTTAATTTGAACCAAAATTTGAAATTACATCTTGTACATAATGATATAATATATATTTTTTAAAAATTATTTATTACCAGAAATATAGTTTAGTTTGATATTATATAAGTTGTTTTGTTTTCTTTTAGTTTACTTCTTTTTTTATTTACTTTCTTTTAATTTTTCTTTTATTCTCTTTTATTTTTTTATTTTTTTATTTTTTACTTTTTTTTTTTAGATATTCTATAGAATAGATGGGCAAATTCCACAAACTCTGCAACTCCACTAAATATCTATTAATGATTACTAATCATTAGCAGTATTTATTTTCTATATTGCCTATTTATTCTATAGAACATCCTTTTTTTTATTTATCTTACTTTATTTTTTTTTTCTTTATTTTTTTTCTTATTTGCTTTTTTTATTTTTATTTTTTTATTTATTTTTTTTCTTTATTTATTTTTTTTTCTACTTACTTCTTCTTTTTACTTTACTTTTTTGTTTTTTTTTTGCTTTTTTTTTTACTTTTTTATCTTTTATTTTTTTATATTTTTTTTATATTTTTTTATTTTTTTCTCTTTTGCTTTTTTTTATTTTTTTTTTTTATTCTTCTTCTTTTTGTTTCTTTTTATCTTTTTTTTTACTTTTTTTTCTTTAGCTTTTTTTTATATTCTTTTTTATTTTTTTTATTTGTTTCTCTATTTTTTTATTTTTTTCTCTTTTTTTTATTTTTTATTTTTTTTATTTTCTTATTTTTAGCTTTCTTTATATTTTTTAATTTTTTGTTTTTTTTTTTTTGTTTTTTTTTTATATAAATATATATATTTAAATATAATTAAATATACTTATCTTTTTTTTTTTAGATCTTTAGATTTCTTTCAAATTTTTGTTAGTGCCTTTGTTACTTTTAGTATTTGTAAACTAATTTGAGTAGGTTTTTGGTTTTGTTTACTAAAATTTTTTTAATACACTTTTTTTTTTTTATATATATATATAAACTTTTTTTTTTAATATATATTACTTTAGAGTTGCTATTAAAGCCATCATTGAAGATGCTAATAGAGCTTTTTTTAGAAATATTATAGAATAGAATTTGATTTAGCTAAGAGTAATAATTTTTTAATACTTTTTGGTATTAGTATTATATATATTTTAGTAATTTGTTAGTTTGACTTTTTTTAAATGTTTTTACTGAATTTTTTTTTCTTTTTATTCTGGTAGTTCTTTGATGTTTCTTTTGAAGTTTTGTCTTTTGGTGATCCTCTTTGTTTTTTTTTTTAACTCTCTTTAGATATTTATATTGCTTTCTATTTTTTTTTAAATATTGTTGTTATTAGCATTGTTTTTCATTGCCATGGTGAATTCATTGTTGGAGTTACTCATTCATCTTGGTTAGAGTTTGATAGAATTAGAGTTAGTGTTTGATAGTTAGTTCTTTAGTGGGCTTTATTGAAAAGTGTAATCATGTAATAATTCTTTAGTGGTTTTTTTTTTTTTTTTATTAAAAAAAGTTGCAATTGAAACAAAAATAAAACTATGAACTACACAATACATGTGTGCGATATACTATGTAAATCAAAACTATATGTGGCCATATAATAAAATTTATTAATGAAGATTTTTAGATAGGTAGTAATTTTATAGTAATTATAGCAAAACTTTAAATAGATGCACAGCTCTAATGGTTCGATAGATTTGGATAAAATTTTGCAAATACAAGCAATCCGTCTTTACGAACAAAGTTACGAGCCATTTCTTTAAAAAAGAAACTATATTAAGAACTTTCCTCTTGCCTTTTTTTTAATAAGAAAAAAAAACATACAGTATAGTATATTAAAAATTTCAATGTTTAAATAAATGAAATGGCTCGTAACTTTGTTCGTAAAGACGTATTGCTTGTATTTGCAAAATTTTATCCAAAACTATCGAACTGTTAGGGCTGTACATCTATTTAAAATTTGGATTAATTATTATAAAAATTATTATCTGTCTAAAAATTTTTATTAATAAAATTTATTATATGACCATATATAATTTTGATTTACATAGTATATCGCACACCAAGTCTACGATACAGTAATTTTGATGTCTACTATAAATTTTGTTTGAAAGTTTTTTAAAATTCTTTAATAAAAGTATCTTAGCACATACTGTAAAAGTTTATGAATTAGACCTTGGTATGAACCACAAAATCTTTATTAATTGAATGCGGGTTTTTCAAATAGTTAGAGTGCCTATTATAAATATAGAGTGCGTATGCACTTTAAATTTTTTCTTATCGTGATATAACCTTTGGGCTAGTACTAGACCCCGGGTCTACTAAAGGGTTTAAAAATTGATGGAATGTAACAGACCCGGGTCTTGTATATGAACTTTTACGCTAATCAAATTTTTTATTTGAATTCTACAGATCCGTAGAATTCAAATAAAAAAAATTTTTTATCCAATTTGGTGATGCGGGTGATGCGGGTGTCGAGATATTTTAGTTCAAATTCTTTAAAATTCTACCGCAGCTTCACTTTCTGATAAACGGTTTTACTTCTTTGGAGCTTTGAATGAAATATTTCGACACCTATCTCATCAAATTGAGATGGAATTTTTTTTTATTTGAATTCTACAAATTCGTAGAATACAAATAAAAAAAAAATTCCATCCAATTAGGTGAGACGGATATCAAGATATTTTCGTTCAAAGTCTTTAAACTTCTACCGCAGCTTTACTATTTGATAAATGTTTTATTTCTTTGGAACTTTGAAAATATCTCAACAGTATTTCACCAAATTAGATGAAAATTTTTTTATTTGAGTTTTATGAATCCATAGAATTCAAATAAAAAAAAAACTTTCATTCAATTTAGTTAGGTGGATGTTGAGATATTTTCATTAAAAGTTTTTATCATTCTGCCGCAGTTTATAGTTTTTTTGATAAACGATCGTTTTTTGAAACTTTGAATGAACATATCTCAACACCCACTTTACCAAATTGGATAAATTTTTTATTTGAATTCTACGGATCCATAGAATTCAATTTAAAAAAAGTTCATTCAAATTACTAGTTATGGGTGTTGAAACTTTTATTAAAAGTTTTTAACATTCCACCGCACTTGTACTTTTTTGATAGACGATCGTTTTTGAAAACTTTGAATGAAAATATCTTGACACCCACTCACCCAAATCCTTTTATTTGAATTCCGCAGGTCCATAGAATTCAAATAAAAAAAATTTCATTCAATTTGGGGTAGGTGGGAGTTGAGATATTTTCGTTCAAATTTTAATACTCTGCTACAACTTGTATTTTTTAGTAGACGATCGTTTTTTGAAAATTTTGAACGAAACTATCTCGATACTCACCTAACCAAATTGAATGAAACCTCTTTTATTTGAATTCTACAGGCCCATAAAATTTAAATAAAAAAAACTCTTTTAATTTGGTTGGGTGTGTATTGAGATATTTTCGGCAAAAGTTTTTAGCAACTTGTATTTTTTGATAGACAATCGTTTTCTTTGAAAACTTTGAGCGAAAATATTTCGATACCCATCTACCCAAATTGAATGAAATCTTTTTTCATTCAATTTGGCTGAGTGGGTGTCGAGATATTTCGTTAAAAGCTTTTTAACATTCTTTCTATAGCTTATACTTTTTTAACAATCTTTTTTTGAAAGATTGAATGAAAATATCTCGACACTCACTCAACCAAATTGAATGAACTCTTTTTTATTCGAATTCTGTAGAAACGTAGAATCCAAATAAAGAAAATTCATTCAATTTGGTTGGGTGGATTTGAGATATTTTCGTTATAAATTTTTAACATTTTGCCGTGACTTGTATTTTTTGATAAACGATCATCATTTTTTGAAAACTTTGAACGAAAATATCTCGACATCTGCCTAACAAAATTGAATATAAGTTTTTTTTTATTTGGATTCTACGGATATGTAGAACTCATATTAAAAGATTTCATTCAGTTTGGTTAGGTGGATGCCGAGATATTTTTGTTTAAAGTTTTAAAATCTATGTTATACTGTGGTTGATCACTTAAACTACTGGCGATGCGATGAATGATAACTCTGTTTTTAAAATATAAAATTTTTTTAATAGAAAAAAATAATAAAATATACAAGTATTATACATACTTGTAATAAAAATATAATAAGTTTTTTTAAAAGTTATACAAAGCTAATTTATATATATTTATAATAAATTTAATAAATTTAATAAAACTTAGTATAATACAAACTTTTATAAATATAAAAAACCATTACTTTATATTCTAAAAAATAAAATTTAGATATTAATCAAATATTACAAAGCTAAAAAATTATTATAGTACAATTCGTCTAAAGATACCCAAAATAGTTTTTTTAATAAATATTCAAGTAGCCTTGAATACAGTAATATAATTTTTTTTTTTGCGAAATTAACTTATTTGTTAAGAGATACAATTTAAAAAAAAACGAAAATTTTCGAAACTAATATCGGCAAGGTATTGTTTGTTACTACAGTACTAGATGAAATTTCACCATATTTATTAGAGTCTGTTATACGTAGCAAGACATAATAACATTTTTTTGTCTTAGATACTTCTGTGCCTTATAATTTAAAATCATAGACAACAAATTTATCAAGGGTTAGCAAATAAACCCAAATTATGCCCTGAAAAATAAAATTGCATTGATCTATTCATTGATACATAAACTTGTTTATTAATGGAACGTGCGTTCTTTTTTTTTAAAAAAAAAATTAATGCACCAGAACACCTTGCACGATGTTGCACCTAATTAATGGTTTTTTTTTTTTACTAAACCAATACCAGTACAAACTCTTAAAATATAAAATTTGCAAACTTTTTATATCAAAGTGATTTATTATAAAATTACCTGAATTTTTCAAGTTTATTAGTACTTTTTTATATGTAATTAAAAAGAATGCAGTTTAAAATAATTTTTTTTTTTTTTGTATCGATAAAACTATACATGATACGTAAATGACACTGTATAATTTTTTGCTAATACGAAGATATTTGCAAAATGGACCTAATTTTGGGTAAATATCATATAAAAATATTGATAAAAAAAAAGGAGACAAATTTAAACAAATAAAATTAATGCCTACTAAAAGACGAGTTAGAGCAGATGGCACAGCAAAAAAATTAGATTATCTCAACGATAAATTATACTTACACATGAAGAGTGTAAAAGACATGAACACGTCCTTCTTTGGGACTAGCGATCTCTTGAAAAGCGGCAGGTGATAAATCAATATCACCAAGTTGGCAACCAGCACATCTATCTATAATCCTTACGGTAACCCGCCTACCACCACGTTCAACTACAGCAGTAGAGCCACAGGCTCTCTTTCTAGTTAAATGATCAAATTGTTGTGCAGGTAAAGCAGCTACCATTTGTTCGTTGTTATTGACATGCCCGCAGGCACCCAGGCCTACAGCGTAAAATGTACCATCACCCGAATAAGTACCTCGTTTGACGATAAAGGGATTAATTAGGTTTGAGTCGCTTTCAGAGATTGAAAATGAAAAGGTTGTAAGAAGTAGCAAATGTAAATATAAATGTTTAATAATTGAACGCATTTTAAAATTTTTTTTTTTTCAAGTAATGTAAATTTCTCCAAGCATATTTTTGAAACGAAAAAAAGCGAGTCTTTTTAAAGGTTTAGAAAAAGCTTACAATTTTTATATTGAAACAAATTATGCATCAGAAGGATTATTTACAGAATGTCCTAAATTTCGGAGAACATAAAAAGGTTGATTATTCTTGGACATAGCCGAGACACTCCTTCAGGAATGTACTGTACCATTCATTAGTTAGACTTTCGAGTATACTGAGACAATTTTCAACCTGAAACACATAGTAAATAAAGTAGGGAGATAAAATAATGAACCATAGCAAATTGTTTCTTTAAGAGGATGTTCAGGAGACTTCTCCTCACATCAGATATAAGGGAAACAAGATTGAATGGACACAAATTCATGAATTAGTCGAACAATAATGTATTTGTTATTATTAACTAAAAAAATGATGATATCTTTATTCTTTATTATTTAAGCCTTTTAATTTTCGTGGATTCATCCTTATCACGTGAATAGTTCATTAAAAGTTGAATTTTTTGTTTAAATTCAGTCTTGAACTTCGAACTCGACTCTTTTTATTTACATCTTGATTTAAAAACTGCTTTATTTATTTGTTCGGGTAATTTAAACCAAAAAGTAACTTCATACTCAGACCTCGAATTTACAACCTTTTAAAAATGAAACTTAGTACTATATAAAGATACAATTTTACGTCAAGACACTGAAGTGTACCCAGAGGTCAGTTTAAATAATAATAATTTTCCGTTTTTTCTTCTTTCACGCGTGTTATCCACAATCTGGTTATATTTTCTTTTTTAGGATTTATGTTACTAAACTTGGAAAACATACTGAAGACAAAAGTCTCGTGTTTGACAGCGGGATCAGCATGTATGGGTGATCAGAATTATATGCACAATATGTGCGTGCGTGTGTACTTCAGTACTTAGCTGCTAGTAATTTACACTATATCATATTTTGATCTACACTGAAAAATTCAATTTAATCATAATTGTCTAACTGATGATTTTTAAAACTTGAGTGAATGATGGAATATGGCTAATTTGTGTGACCGCTCCCAAATCCAAAGAAAATCGCTATTTGGCTCGCATGTTAAGTATCATTCTTAATTTGGAATTCATAGTGACTTTTACATCATTTTTAAATAAACTCCTTATATTTTTAATTTCAAGTAATCTTATATTATACCCAATCAAATGTCTTACTTTAAACAACGTTGATTATTATACAAATTTTATTTGTCAGCCTGATTTTTTGAGATAAAAAACTTTAGATAACCGATATTTTGCAAAGATAGTATGCATTAATTTTGACAAGTTAATTAAAGTTAAATGCCGTCACCGTCAATAATTACAATCTGATTTGATAATGCATGAATACTTCATACAGAGATTCTCCATATTATATTATTACGTACAAGGTTAATCCGACAGGTTTTTTTCCGGACAGAATTGCGTTATGATAGAATCATCATAAGAATATTCTTCACTTTCATAATTTGGGATTTATTAATTACAGCGTATAATATTAGTAATTCTTAGGCGTAAAATTTTTTTTTGCCAATCTCATGACCAAAAATTTTGAGGGGTACCTGCTACGTTACGTTACGTTACGTTACGTACGTACGTACGTACGAGCTTTCATCTCACATTTCCTTTTTTAATTGATTCAATAGTTTCATAAGTTCGCGAGGCTTATCAAGCATTCTTTACTTCTCCATTAGGAAAAAAAATGAGATAGAGATAGGGAGTAAATAAAAAAACAAATGTATACCTTTGTGCATATTATTACATAAATATATATATATCCGAAATATTTATAAATTTTATTTGGTTGCTCGAAAATAAAGTTTAAAAATCAACACAGTTAAACAATTAAATCTAAAAATTTAATATGGACAATTCTTTCGTCGCTATTTGGAATTTGATCCTCGTCCTCTTCATTTTTCAAGGATGTCACGCTTCAAGAGTGTTTCATTTACAACATGTTTTTTATGAAAATGTGATTTATCGTCAAAGATTATTCGGAAAATTCCTTCACATAACGGGTTGACAATTTTTGTCTTTGTATTTCTTTTTAATATATAGATTTTTTTTTTTATCATCTAAAACTTTTATTTATGCGAACAGATCTTCACGTTGATCCATATTATCTTGAATCAAGCGACCCAACATCGTTTTGTCATCGTTATTCACCGAATTCAATACTAAACATTGCCGGAAAGTTCGGTATATTATCGGCACCATGTGATTCACCTTACCCTTTGACGAATTCTACTTTTGAATTTATGCGGTCGAACTTTAAAGATATAGACTTTATCGTATATACTGGTGATTCCGTTAGGCATGATAAAGATAAATCATTTAAGCGAACCGAAGAACAGGTCTTGGATGGCCATAAAAGAGTTGTGCAATTTCTTCTAAAGTATATCGATCTATCAAGAATTAAATTTGTATGTTTTTTTTTTTTAAAAAAAAAGAAAGCTTTACTTTATTATATCTCTATTGGTTAACGCTCTTCCCTCTTTTTGTAAGATGCCATCGCTCGGAAATAATGACGAATTCGGTACGATTAACGTCCGTTTTCTGTTTCACGTGTTAAAGCCTTGCTGCGGTTCATTATTAAAATCTTGTCTTTTATATAGAACACAATCGATTAGTTGAAGGACCAAATGATTTGTTTAGCAATTTAACTCAAATATGGGCACCTTTGAAACTGAATTTAACTTCGGACTTTCTTAATGGAGGATACTATCGTCAAGATATTCATCGCAAATTCTCTGTACTTAATCTCAATTCCATGTATTTTTACAAAAAGAATAAATTACTACGTGATTGTGATATAATGGATAGCGCCGGTGCATTACAACTTAAATGGTTAGAACGTGAATTAAAAAATGCGCGTGATGAAGGACGGAGGATTTATATTTCACAACATGTTCCTCCGCTGGAAGATACTAGTATGTGAAACATAATAACGTCATAGGTTTAAATTCAATACGCGTGATTAATATAATATTTTCTTTTGTGAAAAATATAGATGAGATGTTATATTCACCAGCATGCTTTAATGCGTACGTGCAGTTAATTGGCAAATATTCGGATGTTATCTGCGGTCATTTCACAGGTATTTTTTTTTCTGTGATTAAAATTTTTCATTTATTTATTTATTTATATATTTTATTCATATTATCAAATATATATATATTAGGACACACTGATAAAGATAGTCTAGCATTCGTTACTGCCAATGAAAACGAAGATACATATTCGATAATTGCCCTGAACGAAACACACATTCTATCTAAAATTGCCACAAATAATATTGTATTGGCTTTAACAAATGCTCCATCATTAAAACCAAGTAAGTTCAATATTATGAATTAATAATTTACGGTCCCACAATTCCGACTTACGTACGTGTCAAGGAAGTGATATTATGTAATATTATTGCTAAAAAACCGGATTGACGTAAAATTTTATATTGGCGTATTTATACCGGAATTCTTCGGAGCTAGGGCTGTTATTAAGCAATACCAAGGTAGGTTAGTGCATGATCGAAAAAATGTCGAGATCACAAGATCAACGATCGCTTCCAAACATACTTTAGAATATCTGATATGCACATGATTTTACAAATCGTGATCTTGTGATCTCGACATTTTTTTTGCCAGGACTAACCCGTCTACAATACCGGCCAACTATTTGCTTACATAACTTCTTCAGTTCCAACCTGATTCAAGCCTAAATTACGATAATAAGCTCGCATCTATGTTTGGCTATAATAAAAAAAAAGATTGTCTCATTTAGAAGCCCGATATTCTTGTTTGAAATCGAGCTTTCAGGATTTTTATATGTCAAGCTTCTTGACAGTCCGAGTTGTGGGTATCGGAATTTCGTAACGAATCTATTTTAATCAATTTTTTTTTTCACCTTTTTTGTAGCTCATAATCCAGCAATAAGACAATATGCGTATTCAACAAGAAATTGGGATTTTGGTTCATTAAAAGATTACAAACAATACTTTGTAAATCTAACGGAAGCAAATGAGATTGGTGAAGCTATATGGAGACTTGAATATAAGGCTAGTAAGACTTATGGGATGAATTCTTTGGGAGCAGAAGATTGGGCCAGAGTTTTGAAAGATTTTCAAGCACCCGATAGTGATACTTGGAAGTTGTATGTTAAACATATGACAGTTAGTGGTCCTTAAAAAAAAAAAATTTTGACATGTAATTATATATATTTAGTTTATTTAACATTTATAAATTATCATCCCAAGTATCAGGTTTAATTATTTTTTAGTCTTATGTTGAACTATTTTCGAATCTATAATTAACAATATTGCTAGGCAGTATTGTTACAAATTAGCTTTAAACATAAGGTTTAAATATTTTAACCGAATTGTAATTATTTAGAATTTATTGAAAAAATCGATTTATATTTTATAGCATTAGTAGCAATAAACAAATAAAACAGCTTTCATTTATGTTTATATTTTTATATTATATAATGTCATATAATTTTAATTTCATGTAATGAGATAAGAATTCACGTTTTCTCAATGAAATCAATTTCAATAAATTTCTCCAGTGATAGATTTCGAATAATTGATTGTGGGGGTAATTTGAAAATCACGTAATTGATTGGTGGCGCAGTCACAATAACGTAATTAGCTACGAATGACGCACGTCTTGAATGTGTGCCAGGTTGGTGGCGCAGTCAGCCACACCTAACGCGTGATTTATTAATGCAATCGAAATTATTAAGTTGGATAATTAAAAAAAAGTTGCGCAAATTTAATTTCACAAGTTTAGCAAGAATATAAAAAT
>CAJVPY010004142.1:0-13008 GCA_910591965.1 Dentiscutata erythropus
TATTTTAGATTGTCTAAATCATAAATAATATAGAGTGTCGAAAATAATTTAGGCTGCAAAAATTATTTTAGTAGGCCAAATATATTTTAGATTGTCTAAAATATTTGCGCCATTCCAAAATATTTAGAATGGCGAAAATAAATATAGTGATATTTTAGAATATAAAATTGATCTTTAGATTAAATAGTATTAAGAATTGATTGTGTTGAATATTAAGTAGAGCTTTGATTCTATTTTTTCAGGACTATCTGGATTGAATTCGGATTCTCTTTCATGAATCCGATTATAATTCGAATTTAATCCGGAAAAATCATTGATCAACCAATAAAAGTTGTGAAATTTGAAGCTGGTAGAAAAATTTAATTTAATTTAATTTATCATTGTTACCAGATTTTAGATCTGTTATTAAACGACAGGTTAGATTTAACTTCTCCATTACTATATCATGCAAGATAAAGGTGAATAATCGGCGTTTTCAAAACTTCCTAAAAAGAAAACAGCAATCATATGAGTTTTAGCCAATCATCGGTATAACAATAATTACAGTAAATACAGTAAATGAAGCTAAAAAATCATTCTAACAACTCTTTACAGATGAGAAAGTTTATATTCCAAAATCTCTTTATGGTTAGTAGAGTTCCAATCCGGATAAATTCATCTCCGTATCTGAATTATTATTTGGATAATTCAGATCGCTTAGATATCTAGATAATCTAAAAGATATTTGAATATTTATCCGGATATCAATAGTAAACAAATATCTGAATAAATTCAGATCCGGACTATATAAGATCATTCTAACAGCTCTTTATGATTATTGTTACAATGAGAAAGTTATCATTCTAGCAGCTCTTTATGGGGTTTATTTATTTCTCACTGTGATACAAATTACGTGAAATTATGCAAATTTGCTTTAACTTTAAAGTTAAGAAGAATAGATTTTATACTAAAATTTTGCAAGGAATTTTTTTTGTTAGAACACGAGAGGTGGTTTTTTAGACAAAATTTTGAGTTATTAGCGATTTTTTGAAAAATACCAACAAATACGAACAAATTTCATGTTACACCTGAGCTTACGATCTACATACATTTTTTGGTTTGTATCACGGTGGAAAATAAGGGCACGCTTGAAGTAGTGACCTGTTAAGACGACAGTTGTGAAGAAAATTTCTTGCATTGTATATAGCACCTTGTTAGAAGAGGTTTTTTCCAGGTAGAATTCTTTAGTTTTTTCATCTCACCATGTATGATAGATAGTAGCCTTTTGTTTTTAGAAGAATTATGACAGTTATAATTTTAGTTTTGAAGTTGAAGTGGCCTGTCGGGATGACTGTCATAAAGAAATTTCTTGCATTTGTGTGAATTATAGCCTGTCGTACAACAGTCATAATTTTGGTTTGGTGTAGAAGTGGCCTGTCGGGACGACAATCACGAGAAATTTTGTTAGAAGAAGATTAAGGGTTTTT
Organism: Dentiscutata erythropus; assembly: GCA_910591965.1. NCBI lineage: Eukaryota > Fungi > Glomeromycota > Glomeromycetes > Diversisporales > Gigasporaceae > Dentiscutata > Dentiscutata erythropus. The sequence continues at coordinate 1,467 of CAJVPY010004142.1, forward strand.
TTTTCAGATAGAATTGTCTGGTTTTTTTTTCATCCCACCTGTATGATAGACAGTAGCATTAGAGGATCATCTGATATAATAATCATTGCTTGGTTGTTTTTAGATGAACTATGGCCTGTCGGACGACAGTCATAATTTTGGTTTTGAAGTAGAAAGTGGCCTGTCGGCGTTGTATTTGGGTACAGAGCACTTGTGTAGTTTGGACTGACATGTTAACCAAAGAGAATTAGTTTTTTTTTCAAATAAGATTGTCTGGTTTTTTTCATCCCACCCTTTGCGCATTAGAAAGTCATTGGATTTTAGGCCAATCAATCGATGCTCTCGAATTCTATACTGTTAGTCGCATTGCACGAAAGCGGAAAGGACAGATAACTCATATTTGTATTTCATTGATTTAGTAATACCCCCTCGATGAGGGACAAACTGACTGTACGTATGTACGTAAAAATTTTTTATTAAAAGTATAATTTTAAATATCACATACAATAAGGGTATGTTAATTTTATAACAAAGATTAACGGATCATATTACGAATCGTATTTCTAAATGTGACATCCATTATTTACTATGATTAATGAAATTAATAACATTCCTATTAATTATAAAATTTATAAAAATAAAACTATGCCAATTTCTTCCGCTATTATCTTTATTATAAATACAAGCCCATTCGATGATAAATTTTCAACATTCTCATCTTGAATTCATAATCTTCTTCAACTTTTAATGATTTATCTAAATTTATAATCGCTTCTTTATGTTTTTTTAATGAATAATATGTCATACCTAGAATTCTCAAAGCAAATGCTCTCAAAGTAAAATTTATATCTGATCCGATGCTTACTGCTTTGTTTAAATCGATAAGTGCGTCTTCAAACTTCCCTTGTCTTCTGTAAACATCTCCACGATACGTTAATGCCCATAATGTCCATTCATCATCTATATCTACTTTTAATAAACTGTCTAAATCTTTAAGTGCATCTTCATATCTGTCTAAAACTCCGTAGGTTCTACCTCGAATTGCCAATGCATATCTATAGTTGGGTTCTTGTTCTAATGCTTGATTTAAATCATTAATCGCCTCTTCATATTTACCCATCAATCTATATATATTTCCACGACTTGCTATATGACATGGAGATGATTTGATTTCTAATAGTTTATTGTAATCTGAAACCGAGTCTTCATATCTCTTCACCAATCTATAAATTTCAGAACGTGATTCTAATGAAAACCAATGTTTTGGATTGATTTGTAATGCTTTATCTAAATCTTTAAGTGCTTCATAATAATTTTTCAATTTCTGATATAAGAGAGCTCGACATCTCAACGTAAATACATCATTTGGCTCAATTTCTAATGATTTATCAAAATCTGCCATTGCTTCTTCATACTTTCCTTGTTTTTGAAAAATGTCCCCACGACGACTTAACACAAATGCATTATCTGGTTCAATTTCTATTGATTTGTTTAAATCTTTAAGCGCCTTTTCATGATCCCCCCGCACTCTATAAACACCTCCACGAAATCCTATCGTATCATAACTGTTTGAATCAATATCAATTTCTAAAACTTTATTTAAATCTTCAAACGCTTCATTATATTTTACTCTCTTAAAATGAACTTCTCCACGAACTTCTAATACATAAAGATTATCTGGATCAATTTTTAAAGCTTTATTTAAATCTTCAAGCGCATTATCATATTTCCCTCTCTTCAAACTAATTTCTCCACGAACTCCTAACGCATAAGAATTGTTTGGATCAATTTCTAAGATTTTATTTATATCTTTAAGTGCTTCATCATACTTGTTCTGCCTCGTATAAACTCCACTACGAATCCATAAGGTATGTACATTATTAGGTTCAATTTCTATTGATTTATTTAAATCATCAATAGTTTCCTGTTTTTTCGATATCCTGTAAACATCACCCCTCGTCTTGACTGATTGTATCTTATCTAGTTCATTTCTCATTATTATGAAATATTATCAATTTTTCTTTTCTTCTTTTTAGGAAAAAAAGTTTTTCAACTAAATAAAAGATTTCAAATTACGACGTATATGGATGCTGTAAAAAATACACGAAAATAATGAAATAGTTAAACAAGTAAGTTAAAAGCTCAAAAGCACTTTTGAATGTACAAGAAATTGAAAAAAGATATCAAATAATAGATATAGAAATATGAATTACCTGATTGTTATCGATGCCAAGCATTCATATGAATGTTGCAGGATAATCATTGAATACTCAGTTACAGCTTTTCATTTGCAACACTCGCATAATTAAACGGAAAAAAGATCATTTTTAACCTATTAAAAAAAAAAGGTAACGGTAACTCATGACAATAAAATTCCCATACAAATGTAAAGTGTAACAAGTACCGCAACTGTTTTCAAATTTTGTTAACGATTTTCATATGTACCTATGTGAGAAATCGAAGGATCTGCTACGTAGAATATAAGAATCGGATTAGGGGGTATAAAAAGAATTTCTATATTTTTACAGGGCAATCCCCGAAATTCCTGGTCGGAATGCATTGCCGTTAGGGCAAGTTATACTGGTTAAAATTATCAGTTGGGCACTTTTTAGACTATGATTTCATTAGTAAAATTTTTCAGTGATCTTGGGCAAAATTGGCTCATCCAACCAGGGTTCCGATGCATTCCGACCAAGAATTTTGGGGAATTGCCCTTATGAGTTAATTTCTATACCTGTATACAGTACGTACGTACTGATATGAAAAATAATTTCTTATTAAATTAATCACAATCAGAATGCAATAAATTTAGCAAAACTATTAAAGTTTTTATGTATGTACGCCACAAGAAGAACCACAATCTCTCTCTATTGTCCAGAACGTAGAGAATCTTTTAGTGTTTATAATAAATTACGTTTTTGATGCATTTCGACCAAAAATGGTGACTTTTTTTTCCCGAAATATCATATACATAGTCTGCATAAACATTATGAAGATCATATCAAAACGGAATTTGGAAATTTTTTGTCCGTCCGCATGCGTGTTCAAATTTGTAATATACACATTCACACGTTTGAGCTAGAGGTACGTACGTAGTAGGTTGATCCGAATTTATATTTACAGTATATCCGGATTCAATTTTTTGAACGAATATGTCTGGATATAACATATAAATCCGAATATATAGTGAAACCTCTCTAAGCGCATGCTTTCAGGACCAGAATTTAACAGCAAGCACTTAGAGAACGATAAGAAAAAGTGCATTTATAGAGGGCATGTATATATTTGGGCCAAAATTGAGTGTGCAATTAGAAGGTGTACACTTAGAGGGTGCACTTAGAGGTTTCACTGTATGCTGTAAATAGAAATGGAATCTAATCCTTACCCTAACTCTAATTATTCCAAATCAACATAAATTCTATTTTCACTCGTAACACATAATTAAACTAAAAAGCTACGGATTGTAAATTAGACAATATAAAATAGCATCCGGATTTATATTTTTAGTCACATTTGTATCCGGATTGACTCTAGTTTGAGCAATGCTCCGGACACATAATGCTATGCATTTTTCCTAGTATAGATAATGTATAAACAAGAAGCACATTGAAACATTCTTAAATTATTTATTACGTATTAGTTGCATGAATGCTTTATTGAAGTCGATAAATTTAGTAAAACCTTATGCGAGTCAATGGATCATATGAAAAAATCAATTTTTATTTTAAGTTGGTGTAACCCTACATAAAGCAGCTCAGATCTCCCTAACGCTAATAGAAATAATGTCAAAAAGCAAGATTATCGTTTATACGTGATAAGGTATTTTCAAAAGGATGATTCTTGATTATACATACAGAAAGTTAAAGCCAAGTTGTTATTTATGAATTGGGGCTGGATTAGATAAGCATAAGCATCGGTGCAGTATCTAAAATCGGCTAAGGCTATAATTTTATGGAAATTTTTAATAAAATTATTAGAATAATGGTTTTAGATAGAACATATCGACTTAGTAAGCACTCCAATTATTATCGCTTCTATGAAGTTGATGTGGGAAAAGAATAATTCTTTTAGATTTTTGCAGGGACATACATAAAATCAAATTAGTAAGGATTATTGTTATCGCTTCTATAATGGATTTAGATTTCTTGCACTGCATACGCATATACAGTTATAGCTTCTACGTATAGAACTGGTGTTCGAAAAGAATAATTTTAGATTTCTTACGCTGTACGTATGTATATAAAATCGAATTAATAAGTACATCAAAGTTTCTATCATATTTGCGTGTAATAAAATCCTTCTGCATGTTACGCACATTTATATGTGCTATCTTACTTGTCTATTCGTCCTGATTTATGTTCACTTTTGCTTTGATATAAATTTTAACTGATGTTTGCGATGTGCTTGCCTTTCTGTTTCACTTTCTAAAAAAGAACATGACAAAATGTTTCATTTATTAATATGTTCATTAAGACATTTCTTGAAAGTTTTTCAGGTTATTTGTGTCAGTGTGTAAAATCCAAATTTGGTTTTATGTTCTCAAAAATTGTGTTATATTCTCTGAGAAAAGAACATACTAATCGTCCACACGAATCAAATTTATATTTGAAGTTAGATCTCCGCTATTTATTTATCATACGTACGTTTGTAAAATTTATTTTTGAATAAAAATTTTTTTACCTTTGCCTCGCCAATCGTCATATACTTTGTAGAATTTCAACCCTCTTTTGATTTATAAATTGTAATATATAATAACAGAATCATGTAATTACTTTGTATGTAAATAGAGTATGTCAAACATCGATATTATGGCAATTTCGAAAGTACGTGTAGTTAATGAAGCTTATAAAATTTAGCTTTTAAAGTAAATCCCTTTTAATGGTAGGTTAAGGAGAGCACTACTAATATTATTATAATTCTTTTTTCGTATTTAAGATATGATATCTATAAGATACACTTGAAAGTTTAAACTTGATATAACTTAGAGTTCTAAATGACATATAATTTTTGCTTATATAGATTCCAATAATGGGGTTTATCACATTTTATTAAATTCAGTGAAGTGAAAGTTCAATGATATGATAAAGAATTCTTAAATTATGATAAAAGTAACAAACAAAAAGTTACATGACAAATTGGAAATTGATCTAATAAATTAAAATTCAGATCTTGTTCTCTAAAACTTAATTGAGAATGAGGTTTTATCTTGTAAAATTATAATTATTTTTCTTTTAGTTTTTTTGTTTTTTTTAAAAAAAAATAATAAATAAATAATTTGTACTCACTGTTGAAAATTCATGCTTACGGCAAAATTTCAAAGCAAACTTTTCAATCCTCTCCAACCACTAATACAATGAACAAATATAGATAAAATCTATTAGTAAGTCATCACTATGATAAAATATAAGATATTTAAGAAATTACACTTACTGTTCGTACGTTTTGCCATTAAACGTACTATTAAATCATAAAATTGTAAAGCATTCAGATCATAAAAAGCTAGTATAAATGATAATATATAACATCTTACCCTCTAGAATTTTGAAAACAAAAAAAAGTTTTTAAATTATAAAGTTATTAAGAAATAAATTTAATAAAGAATAAATATTAATTTATACAGTAGAAAGAACTTACGAGCTATTAAATTTAAATGCGTATATTTATAAAATTTGGTTAATAAATTAACATAAATATTGATTCATAATATCTAAATTTTAAATAAAGTAACTAGCAAAGAATATACTTACAAGCTACCATTTAGATTAATTCAATTAAAAATGTAGTATTAGTTATTAAGAAATAAATTTAATAAAGAATAAATATTAATTCATACAGTAGAAAAAAACTTACAAGCTAGTAAGTATATTTATAAAATTTGGTTAATAAATCAGCATGATATTGGTTCATAAATATGACAACTTTAAAATAAAGTAACAAGCAAAGAATGTACTTACAAGCTATAAATTTAATTGCGTATATTTATAAAATTTGTTAATAAATCAGCATAATATTGATTCATAAATATGACAACTTTAAATAAGAACAAGCAAAGAATGTACTTACTATCTACCATTTAGATTAATTCAATTGAAATGTAATATTAGTTAAAATGCAAGTTAAACCATAATAAAACTTTAATCAAATTCAATATTCCTTATTTGGAAGTGTATCTCAGATGAAGCAATTAAAATTAGGGTTAGGGAGAAACCCCAAAATAGGTTTTCGCAATTTCATTGGCTAATCAATGTGGTATCTTCCAAATAAGGAAATTGAAAATGAGTTGGGCAGTGTTGGATTTATGTTTTCATGAGAACAAATTTATTTAATTTAATGTTCTCAGAAATTTATTTGTGATGAATAAAATTTATTTATACAGTATCCCTATTAAAAAAATTTATATAAATTTACCTGATTCTGTAATTTAATGTATTTAAGATAATAAATTTTTATAAGATTTATGAGTAAATTATATCTGAAAATTTTATCTAACGATTTTATAAATAATAAAACTTTATTTACTAGATTCACCGCTGCCAGCAGGACTAGCCATTGCAGTTGAAATGAAAGTCAAAGCGATAACCAACAAGAAATAATATTTTGGTAGCATTGTTTTAATTTTAATCCTTTAAATTGGCGAAAAATAAAATAGTTTGCAAAATTGAAAAGCAATATCGAGATCTTTTATACTCATTAAAAAGTATATGTTTAAGCATCCATGTTTGTGAATATGTAGGCTAAAGAACTTTCATATGTACGTACGTACGTACTTGTTTATGAATTTAATCAAGCCAAAAATGTTAATTTTAAAAGTGACAATAGAATTAAAAAGAAAAAGTTCTAGTTCAGAACTAGTGGTGTAAGCGAATTTAAAAAATTACAACTCAGAATACGCCACTTCTAGTAATGCAGGTGAATCGTTCGTAACTTTTGCCGTAACTTATCGTAACTATCTTTGTAATAATTATTATAAATTACGACATTATTGCGTAACTTTATTATGTTACGGAAAAAGTTACGGCAAGTTACGGCAATTCATCTGCACTTCTAGTCATGGCATGTAATAATGCCTATCGTATTATTACAGCACGCATGATGTAATGATGTATTGTATGCTATATGTCGTAATATGATCGTATTTCATAATAGACATCGCATGCTATAAGGCATACTGTAATACTTTAATTTTTAAAATAAATCCCGTATAAAAAGATTTTCAATCACTTTTAAATGAGATTCCAGCAATGACCTATACTTTTAATAATATAATATCCGTTACCTCTGTTAGGACCTCTTGTATAAAATGATCAAATTTTATTAAACTGGGGCCACTACGAATTTTTTGTTTTTTATTAGGTTGGTTTGAAACAGAAATATTATCTGAACTTTCGCTTTCGTGATCCACGATATACAAAAAGTAACAACAATAATAAAACTTTATTATATACTATGGTATTTACATGCGTCATAAGTCAATTACGTACACATAGTTTATTTGATTTATTATTATCACCAGAATTATGATCCAACGCATAAAATACTACTTACTACCAGTGATAAAATTCGATGTGCGCGTGTGCGCTCCGCACATGAAAAATTTTTTGCGCACAAAAAAAAATATAATACTGTACGCAAAGCACACGCAACTTTTTTATAATTATGGTGCAGGAAATCTATACTCAACAGTTACACAAAGTGTTTCAATTTTTTAAATGGTTATAACTTTTTATCTAAGGGGTTTTAAAAAAATCTGACCAGTAACTTTATAGAGCTATATCAGCTCTACATATGTGCCAAATATCTTTTCAAAATCTCATCACTGTAAAGAGTTGATGCGTTTTGAAAATTGAAATTTTATATGTAAATTTATAAATTTACATATAAAATTTCAATTTTCAAAATGCATCAACTCTTTACAGTGATGAGATTTTGAAAAGATATTTGGCACATATGTAGAGCTGATATAGCTCTATAAAGTTACTAGTCAGATTTTTTTAAAACCTCTTAGATAAAAAGTTATAACTATTTAAAAAATTAAAACACTTCGTATAACCGTTGAGTATAGATTTCCTGCACCATAGTATTATGAGCTTGGTTCTGCATTTTACTTTCGCTGTTTAAGCTAACATATAGAGAGTGACTCTAGAGAGGTTTGACTGTATACTTAAATATGTGAAACTTAATTATTTTATATGAAAGATTAAACAACTACATAATTTAGTATAAGATTGCAGAAGCCTTTGTAAAAATTAAAAATAACTAATAAATTTTTTGTGAAACAAAAACATTTGAATATCTTAGCACGTTAGTTAAAGATCTAATTTATATTTGTAATAGTTTAACAAACAATATATATGCACGTGGGTGTCTTCGATAAACAAGCTAAGGTAATTGTGTGAAATTGTATATGAAGTATTTTAAAAAATTTATGTTTTTTGCCATTATTTGTTTTAGAATAATTTAAAAATTTATAACTAATTCTATCAAAATTTAATAATTAATTTTAAATCATATATAGTTTTGAAACTTTTGTAAAGCTATAAAAGTTTTACAAACTTTTGAAATAATTTTAATATTGGAAAATATATTGTTTAATATTTATTTAATTGTAATATAAAAAACTCTTTCCCGTTCATCACTCGTATAAAAATTTGCCTAAACCTGCATAACTAAAAAATTTATTTCTACAGTAATTTATTAAGATAACCTATTTTCTTGCTCTAATAAAAGTTATTCTCTATATAAAGTTACATATAGTGTTAAAGTTTTAATTAAACCAGCCCAAAACTCATTCAACAACAGCCTTTTAGGCCAAATTGGCTTCTTTTGCCGTTTACGCCAAAACCAGCTTCTAAACCTCTGTCCAAACCTAGAAACTTTTGTTCTACACACTCTCCTCTTTAAAACAAGCTATAATAGACTTCTGTAGCTTCAATATTGACCGAGTTATAAGTAAAACAATTTTTATTTTTTTTATTTTATTTTTTTTTTTTTTACCTTGGGGAATTTTTTTTCAAACACCTAGAGACGTTTTTTGTGCAACCCATACTGCCCCCAATAGTGCTACCCACGCCCTACACACCTTCAAAATTATTGGTATCTGTTAAATTACACTAAAATTACTTAATTATTAACTAATATCGCACAATTTTAATAACTGCCTTTTTAGTAATTTCTTATTTATACAATAAGATTTCCTTTTTTGTCTTGTGCAACATGTGATATCACGTGATTTTGTGTAATATAAAATTTTGGAATTCTATTTTAGGTCACGTGACTTTGTGTAATCTAAAAACTAGACCCTTTTTATCTTACTTCTGAAAAACACATTCTAATATAACCTCTACTTTATTTAATACCCTTTTTTCAACTTAGAAAAATCTTCTAAAAAGTTAAATTTTTAACAATCAAAACTTACTAAAATTATCAAAGTTTAACTTATTTTAATTATCTACAATGCCTAAGTTAATTCAGGAAGAGCCGGACACTATCGATTTTGATTATGTCCACGCTTATTTCTCTAAAAGATTTGGTATCACCTTCTTTGAATACGCACCTGACGCAAAGCTTAGACCTACCCTAGTCAACCAAGCACCTACAACATGCCTTACCAGAACTACTCATACTCAAATTACAAAAATTGCACACTTTTTCCGCACACCTGAAACTACATTGATTGTCGCATGCCTATACAACAAATATCATACTTACTTTATTGCTAAAGGCAATGTTACCTACCCATTAACTTCTACATCCTCATTTACCAATGTAAAAATGGGGAAAAACCAAAACAAAAAATCTGAAGACTTTATCGAACAAGTCTCTCAAACTGCTGACACAATTCCACCATCTCCTACACATGAAGCCTGCCAACATACTTGTACCAAATACTTTAAAAATATCACCTGTCGTATCTATAGTAGTAAATATTATCCTAATGAAATTCATATTACAGTAGGCGAAGAGATCTTTCATATAAATTGTGCTTCTACTGCATCTTCCACATCAACCACTTCCACTATTTCAACAATTTCAGCTGCTATTTCCACACTTGACCCATCTAGAAAAAATCTAACTTCTGTTTTTCAAAATATTCAAAATGCTTTCTCCAACCAAGTATCTACTTCTTCTATCTCTTCTACTCATGATTCATTTCCAAAACTTTCTACTAAACGCACCAATATTAATACAAGCAAATCATTTCAACTTTCTCAATCTTAAACTCTGCTCTCTCAATCTTAAGCCTCTACAGAATTTACTTACTTAAGCAAAGCCAAACCTACTTTAATCCTCTTTCTTCCACATTAATACCACTTACCTCTACCAAAAGCCCTCAGCTCTCTCCTACTAGAACTGTATCTCACTTAATAGAAATTGATTCTGATACTCCTATTAACAATAACCAATCTATTGATCTTAATTCTACTGATAAGCAACTAACTCAACTTATCCTAAACGTGATACATTTAATGATCTTGACTGGTTCTCTACTTACCCTATTACTGAAGATATAGAAAACAATACTTCTTTAAACATACTTGGACATCAACTTTTTAACTTAGTTAAACCTCATCTACACCAGACAAAATTGTCAAAATTCTTTCCAATAACAAACAAAAAGACAAAGAAATTAGATACACCTTTAACTACTTAATGGTCTCTCTTGCAGGAAAACATCCTCAATTCCTCATTGATTTAATTTTAGAGACAAACCCTCTACTAAACAAAGATACTATTCTTCCCTTTAGCATTATCCTTGATACTTTCAAATCACTTCTTCTCCAATTTACAACTGTACTTTTCACTCAACTTAACTACAAAAAAATTCTAACTTCCTATAGTTCTATTCCTCCATATGCTATTCGCAATCATAATCAAGTTGCCCTTAATCTTGCTCGAATCCACCTCTTTCTTCAAAACAAATACCAAACAATCCATATACAATAATTTATAGAAGATCTTGATATAAAACCTATCCGCTTTAGAATTTATTATTCATTTAGTGAAAATATTTATAATAAATCTCTATTTCAAATCCATCATAATAATCAATTTAATATTAACGTTGCTCTTAATATTCCTAAAAAGCAATTTACTAAAGATTTCAAAATTCCATCTCTCAAACCATTCACTAATGATCTTGATGAATGGTTTTCCAATTTATTCTCGACAATTCTCCCAACAATTTGAAAACACAAGGAAAAGAATTTATAATCATATCCGATATGAAGTTGCTACTACTCTCGCCTCTGAATGCAAAAAACTTCTTCCCTCTATCTATGAAATTCCTACCATTACCTCACTTAGTGAACGCAGAGAAGCTGTAACCAAAGCAACCCTTCACCATTTCCATACATGCAAAGCTGATAAGGAAAACCTATGTGCAATTCTTAATACCAATACTACAAATGCTGAATTTACTAACCAACACATATATCAAACCATTTATCAACACTTCTACAAATACTCTCTTACTTTATATCCCGCTCCTACTTCAACCTCTTCTCCATCTGACCAATCCTCTCCTATCAATCAACCTACATTAGACTTTACAATCTTTACTAAA
>CAJVPY010004143.1:0-13008 GCA_910591965.1 Dentiscutata erythropus
TATCTATATTTTTATTAATAAAAATACAGAAAATTCTGCATCTATCAAATATTTATTAATTAATTGTGCCTTTGAGTTCTAAGTAAACTTATTCAGCACCGGATTCTACATTAGGACAGTATATATTTTTCTTATTTTTCTTCATTTTGAAGTAAAGATGGTTAAAATTGTAAATTTTTATCAAAATTACAAATTTAGAATCTTCTTTGTAAAAATGAAGAAAAATAAGAAAAATATATATCGTTCTAATGTGTATTTTGGTGCTGAACAAGTTTACTTAAAGCCTAAAGTCATAATCCATTAATAAAATTTTAAGAGATGCAGAATTATCTATATTTTTATTAATAAAAATATAGAAAAATTCTGCATTTATCAAATATTTATTAATGAATTGTACCTTTGAGCTCTAAGTAAACTTATTCAGCCCCGGATTCTACATTAGGGCGGCATATATTATTCTTATTTTTCCTTCATTTTAAAAAGATGATTAAAATTTTAAATTTCTATCAAAATTACAAAAATAAAGAAAAATAAAAAAACTATATACTATTCTAATATAGATTTTGGTGCTGAACAAGTTTACTTAGAGCTTAAAGTCATAATCTATTAATAAAATTTTAAGAGATGCAAAATTTTCTATATTTTTATTAATAAAAATATAGAAAATTCTGTATTTCTCAAAATTTTATTAATTAATTGTATTTTTGAGCTCTAAGTAAACTTGTTTAGCACCAAATCTTACATTAGGCCAGTATATTTTTTTCTTATTTTGCTTCTATATTTATTAATAAAATACTATTACAGTACTATTTTAGCTAATTTATTAAGTTAATATTAAATTGTCAAATCGGTATTATAATTGTCAAATCAGAACCAATCATGGTATACTATTTTATACCAATTTAGGCTAATTTTATGCCAATTTCCGCCAAAATCTGTCTAAAATCGGCAAATAAACAGATTGACAAATAGTATAAAATAGTATCCAACCAGTATATAATCAGATTGTAATCAGTATGCCTATTTGTATCAACTTAACCAATTTTTTACAATTAGTAATTATACTGATTTATCGGTTTTTAACCTGTGTAAATTTGATTTTTTTTTTTTACATATTTTAATGTAGTTCTTCATAATGACTAAATAATATTTAAATTTTATTTAGAAACTAGTTTTGCTTTATTTTAGTTTTCAACTAGATATTATCTTAAAAATTGATTCTAAATTTTTGATTACAATTTCGAGATAAAATATGATTTTGATTTTGATTATACTAAAAAACAGGAACTGTTAATATTCGATGCCTTAATATTTAGGCTACTACTAACAACAATAATTAAGATAATTTAATATTTATTATTTCAATATTCACTTAATAAATTGAATTTTTTATTATATAAAATCTTAGTAAAACTAGCTAACTAACTATTCTATCAACAATCTACAAAGTTAGGACCTAAATTAGTTAACTTTGTATACAAAACAGTTGTTGACAAAATTATAAATCAGTTATGATGATCATTAAGAACCTTAATAATCTAAGTCAAATATTAAAATCTATTATATCTAAATTTAAATGGAAGAATTACTTTAATTTTCAAATAAAGTATTCAAATTACTAGTAAAGGCTCAAAACAAAGTTATACTTATCATAATCTCCAACATCGTTATAGCAAGATCCGGAAGATCTTGAAGCTTGGATCAAGTTTCTCTATACCTCCTTTTTACCTTCCACTTCAAGGTTTCAAAAGTCTTAAGAACAATTGTTGAGTTATTTTAATGTGTTAATTAGGTAGTTGGTTTTAGCTATAGGTTCATTAGTCCTGCCCCTCACAACATACTGTATATATAAAAAAATATATAACAATTGCTGAATTATTGTAATATGGCTATAATAAATATAATGTTCCCAATTTAATAACTTATTTTTGCTTTAATAATCTAAATATAAATAAGCAATAAATTTGGTAAATCAAATATTACTTACTATTGAGAACTTTAACATAAATGCGTTGGCTGGGTTAAATTACTTCAGTAGGATTATATTCACCAAGAATTTTATTAGTTTCCTTAACTTTCATGATTACAATAAGACAAGTTTGCTTATTGTATAAATTCCAAAATGAATTAGCAGTAAAACCATCTCTGCTTCCACAAAGCCAAAATATATACATATAAATATACTACTATTGGAAACTTCAATATAAATGCTTTTTTATTTTTTTTTTGGTGCAGTTTTTTATTTTCGTTATAGTATGCTATTATTTGGAGTCATTATATGAGTTGCTGTTGTTTAGAGTCTTATATCATATTAACTAAGTTAAATTACTCCAGTAGGATTATATCTACCAAGTATTTCATTAGTTCCCTTAACTTTTATAATTACAATAAGATGAGTTTGCTTATTGTATAAATTCCAAAATGAATTAGCAGTAAAACCATCTCTGCTTCTATATATATATAAATATACTACTATCGGAAACTTTAACATAAATACACTGACTGGGTTAAATTACTCTAGTAGGATTATATCCACCAAGTATTTCATTAGTTCTTTTAACTTTCATGATTACAATAAGACAAGTTTGCTTATCATATAAATTCCAAAATGAATTAGCAGTAAAACCATCTCTGCTTCCACAAAGCCAAAATATATATATATAAATATACTAAACTATAAACTAATTTGAGAAAATAAATATTATTACCTGCATTTACTATATGAGATCTTTGCTAGGAAAATCACTCTTTAAGATTTTCTAACTAGCAAATTTACCAGAATATCCTATCAGATATAAATAGCGCCTGCAAAGAAAAGAATGTTTATTGATAAATTGGAAAAGGCTTGGTTTTGTTAGATCTTTGTGAATATGAATGCGATTATTTTGATCAAAAATTTCAGATACTTTTTTATATTCTTCAAAATCAATTTTTGCTTCACTTGGTTTTTATTTAGATATAAATTAGCCTTTACTTTATTGATTCTATAGTTTATTTAATAAACTATAGAATTAATAAAGTAAAGGCTGATTTATATCTAAATAAGAACCAATATTCTGGTCTAAGTTTGTTCGAATTTACCTGGTCAGAAAATCTCGAAGAGTGACTTTCTTAGCAAAGGACCCATATTAGCAAATTTAGAAATTTTTACAATTAATAACATATTACTAACTTTTTGAAAAATATAAGTATTATTATCTAGTTTAGAGAGTTTTGAAGTATTCAAAAATTGACTTGTTAAATATCTTATGGATGTGTTTGATATTTGAATTGTGCCGATTTGACTTAATTATAAAGTAAGTCTTTAATACTTTTAATATACTTATATAATTCATCTTCCAAATTATAAAAAAATTAATACAATGTATTAACTAATTTTTTAGCAGTTGGTCTGTTTCGAGGTTTTGCATCTAAGCATTTATTCACCAGATCTAAAAGTAAGTGAAGAGCTTTGAATTTAATTTTGGGCCTATAGCCAAGACAAATACATGTTGCTAAATTTTCATTGTATAGAATATTACGAAATGAAGAATATCTAGTAAAACTTCTGACATAATTATTCTAAAAGAATTATTTGGTTTTTGAGTATATTCTTTTCCATTTGTATATAGTACTTCTGGAGCAATATATGAAAGTACATCAAGAATTTGAGTCTTGTGACACTGGTTTATATAAACCAAAATCAGTAATATAAGAATGGTTAACTATATTGCCAGAATAAAAATCTTTATATACTAAATCAGCTTTATGAATTGTATTAAGCTCTCTAGTATGTAATATAACTTAGCTATTTTAGAAGCCCAATTAATTCACAATATTTACTATCTAAAAATTTTCTAAGACTTCTCTGCTTTGCATACTCTGTAACTATTTTGTAGTTGGGTTCTTGGTTATTCCATAATGCTGAATCATCTCAGATTTTTAACCTAAAATATTAATTAGAATAAATAAGATTTTTATACTTTAATATATATATACAATATATAATAATAAATTATTTTAAACAAGCCTCTATTTGTATATTTATCTATATATTCTTTTAATAATCAAGCTCTATTATATTTGTCAATTCATACTGGCTTAAAAATGGTACCAAAGCCTCTTTAGCAAGATTAAAAATTTGAAGCAGCATGAAATAAAGGATGGGTGAGATGTTCTGGATATGAACTAGGTGAAGTTTACAACATTGTTAGTTGCTTGGGTTAATAGAAAAAGTGGAAGCAAAAAAAAAGCTTACAGTAATACCTAATTAACTTGCCATATTACTGTATTACTTGCCTGAATTTGCCTCTTAAATAAACTTTTTAGAAATACTGATTTATACTAATCTTTTTTCCAAAAGACATATGAAAAGTTAAAGAATATAATAATATGTTTTAAAAAAATTTTATTATATAAAACTATAAATTGCCAATTGATGATGTGGTTTTTCATAGTAAGAGTTACTTTAAAATTTTTTTTTATATTGAGTAATTTAGTAATCTTCAAGCCAATCAAATCGAATATCTACCATGCTAAGAAAATCTCATTTCTCTTAAATACTATTAATGATTACTAATTTCAAAAAAGAAAAAAGGTGTTATTTTTCAGATTATACAATATATTAGTTGATTTAAGTAATTAATACAATAAGCTCATAATGATAGATCAAACAATGCATTAATGATCAACCCATAACCGATTCAAGACAAAAGGCTGCTCTGATACTTTCATATCAGGCAGCTAATAATTCTAAAAAAATTTATCACATAATTCACAGAATTTGTGGTCTGTTGTATCAGAAAATAGTAAGCTTTAGTGATTAGTGGTCATGAGACCATGACATTTTTTTGCCATGACTAACCTACCTGTGAAAAAAAAATTTATAGACATACATTCTTATAGAGTCCATGAAAGTTATTTTTAATTCTTGTTTACTTAGTTTTTTAAAACAGTTTAAAGCCACTCGATATATAAGTATCGAGGCAGCTTTTGTCTCAAATCATCACAAGACCAAACATGTGAATGTTTAATCTAATGATCGATCAAGTAATGTTAAGTAAGTATGAGATAATTCTTGTAATATACATATGAAATGAGGTAATGGGAAAGTTAAGTAATTAGTTGAGTAAGTATGAGATAATTAATTAGTGCACAGATCATAGGCAGACATTTGTATGATTGGGATGTTTAAATCAATTTAATTTTACATTATTTATACAGTTTGAAGTACTTTTTAAAAAAAAGAAAACTACAAAGAATAAACAAAAAAGAAGTATATGAAAAGTTTTATTAAAGTTGTAGAACTCCACCAGTATATAAAATTTGAAACCAATTTTTAAAAATTTTTATATAAAATTGTGCACAACTTATATGTTAATTAGAAAAAATTATACACACTAAAATAAAATTGTGCACATGTGCACATGAATTTTATACACTGGACTCCATTAAAAATAATTTTTTGTTTTAGAGAAGTTAGCATAATAGCGACTTCTTAGGTTATCACCATGCTAACTTCTCTAAAACAAAAAAGAATTTTGATTATTTTTAATAGTGGAGTTCTACAACCCTAATAAAAATTTCCATATACTTCTTTTTTGTTTATTCTTCGTAGTTTTCTTT
This sequence comes from Dentiscutata erythropus, assembly GCA_910591965.1. Taxonomy (NCBI): domain Eukaryota; kingdom Fungi; phylum Glomeromycota; class Glomeromycetes; order Diversisporales; family Gigasporaceae; genus Dentiscutata; species Dentiscutata erythropus. The sequence goes on from CAJVPY010004143.1 coordinate 5,605, forward strand.
TTTTTAAAAAAAGTACTTTAAACTGTATAAATAATGTTAAATTGATTTAAACATCCAATCATACGAATGTCTGCCTATGAATATTAGTAATCGATGAGGTATGTAGAGGAAATAATCTTTTTTCTTCTGCGAACCCGACATTCGTTCTGGTTACATCGATCCTCCGATACGTGACTAATGTGTTTCGCTTAAGGACTTGGCCTGCAAATTTTATGGCCTGTCGGGACGACAGTCATTTGTACAAAATTCCAATACTTTTATGGCCTGTCGGGACGACAGTCATAAAAAGAAAAGGAAAAAAGAATGTTACACGATACTATAAAACTGCGTAGGTTGTTCGATTAGCAGGAGAAAACACCCAGATGTATTTCCATAGTAAGTCACCCGAAAATGAGAGACAAAACAAATGGTTGTACGTATGACAAAATTAATTTGATTGTATCGGTTTAAACAATCTGATCTGATGTTTTTTTTTGGTAATTTTAGCAGAATTACGAATTAAAAGATTGTCTAAAATTTACCGAACAATAATTACTGCACATAATATTAAACATGAAAAAGAACAATGCTCAAAGAAAAATAATTTATATAAAATGCGCTAATAATCACGAAACCCATTTGTCAAAAAGAAAAAAAAGCAACTTTATTTTATAAAATCACTATCTTTATTTTTTTCTAACTAAAAAAAAACGCTGACCAGACAACTGAGCCCTAACATGAATCCTAATCTTCATGGCTCAGCCTGGTCAGGTTTTTATAAAAAGACCTTAAAGGAACGTCAAAATCAACTAAAGATCGCTTTTCCAGATTTATTCAACCTGCCTTCGACTGCTACAAGAATTGTTCCCTCTGTTTCCCCTGTTCCCTCTGTTTATTCTACGCCTTTAACTTCTATTTGCAATTCTCCTATCTCTCGAGAATATTCCGAAGAAAATGATACACTCAATAGCATAAATAATGAGCAATTCAACTACCTAGTAAAAAAATTAAAATCATTAAATATTGATCAGGAACCATTTCCAATAAATGGCCTTGACGAACAAATTGCAGACAAAATGATTGAAAATTGCGTAGGGTAAATGTCTTGATTTTGCTATTATCTTGTTGGAACAAACTATGAACCTAAAATTTGATCCTGGTAAAAAATAGGACAATAGGTTTACCGATTGGATTGGCTCTTAACTTTATAATCAACGAAAAGCCAATAATTATCCCCATGGCGATCGAAGAACCTTCGGTTATTGCTGCTGTTTCAGGAGCGGCTAAGACAATTTCATCATTTAAGGGGTTCACTGCGGTGGCTCCTGAAAGAAATTCGATAATAGCCCAGGTTGTTCTTTTAGATATACCTCAAAATTCTATGAATCCTGCCATAAATAAGGTTTGAGGCTATCAATTTATTTATCACAAATATATTACCCTCCCGGGATTTTAATTTGACCTTTCTCAGAGCCATTGTATGTGACAAATCGAATTTATCACGCGCTAATCCCTAATCTCAGACCTCGGAGTGTAATTTCGAATTTTGGCCTAAATTAAGCCTAATTTGGGCCATTATTCAAAGCGCCCCTGCGCGTTGTTTCATACCTCTAAATGCACACTCAATTTCTGGTCCAATGCAAATTAGGTCTACACCTTATACACAATATAAGTGACAAGTTCAATTTTATCTTGTGTTAAAATCGAATTTATCACTTATAAATTTTTTAGTCAAAATAATTGAGTCTGGGTTAAGGCTAGAACGACCTATTGAAATAGTGGTCATTTCAAAGTATAGTTCTTGACACACATATTAAACTCTTAATTGTTAAATACTTTAAACAATGGGCAGTAACGCAGTAAATGGCCATTATTTACTATATGTCGTTTTAGATTGTTCTGGGGATGTCAAATTAAAATCCTGGGAGGGATACGACGAGCTAATTTTGTCAGCCCCTTATAATATTTTTTTTTTTTTACAAAAAATGTTCTTAGTTATTACATCAAAAGCCAAGCATCATTAAATTTGCCAACCAGTTTTGTGACAACATGGTCAAACGAGGGGGTGGCGTATTTGATATGTCAGTTAGAAGGATCTCACGTATAAATAATCGAAATAAAAAGCATCATCCAATTAGTTCTGAAAATTTCAAAGAGTTGCTTGTAGTGCATTTGCACATTGATGTGTGTGATGCTATGGGTGCTAATTGTGCAAGCGCGATCGCTGAAGGCGTGGCACCACGCCTTTCTGAATTGACTGGTGGTCGAATTGGCTTGAGAATTTTGAGTAATTTAAGTGTGGAAAGAATGGCCAAGGTAATTGATTAATAATTTTCGTAATTTTCGTAATTTATAATATTTCAGCTTAATAAATTAACCATGATTTATTAGGCGTCTTTCCGAATACCATTATCTCTGCTCCATTATAAATCATATACCGGTAAAGAAGTTGCTGCACGTATCATTGAAGCTTACGAATGGGCCGAGGTCGATTATTACAGAGCCATAACCCACAACAAGGGCATAATGAATGGAATTGATGCTGTTGCTTTGGCGACAGGTCAAGACTGGCGTGCTATTGAAGCATCATCCCATGCTTGGGCTTGTGATGGAGTAAGAGGTGACTATTCTCAATCCAATAATTATCGTCCTTTGACAACATATTGGATTGAAAAAGATGATCAGTTAGCAGCCTGTGGAAAAGAGGGTGATGACTGTTTAATGTTTTGCGGGGAATTGGAATTACCCATAACAGTTGGTACCGCTGGCGGTGTCATAAATACAAATCCTGTTTATTTACACAATATGGGAATTATGGGAAATCCTAACGCCAAAGAACTCTCCATGGTATATACGTGTATTATCTTTAATTTAATTGTTTTTTGATAAACATCTAAACTTCTAGTTCTTTCATCTCCTAGATTATGGTATGTATAGGCCTTGCACAAAATTTCGCTTCTCTCCGTGCACTGGCTACTGAAGGTATTCAGCACGGCCATATGAAATTACATGCCACCAACATAGCCTTTGCAGCATTACGTTGCTATGAGAATGAAACAAACAGTAGTTGTCCATCACACGATATCACGAGTATTGCACGAAGAATGATAGAGAAAGGTAGTATAACGTTAGCTACAGCTAAGGAACTCATAGAAGAATCTTTGCCTAAACCTCAAATTTCTCAGTGTACTTACATGTAATCCTTCTTACGCATGCATGTGTAACACTACGTGATATAAAACTATCGCCCATAACCCATGCATATTCTGATCTTACTGTCTCATATTGCTATCATCTGATTGGATAATAATAATCAAAAAAAATCAAAACTTTAAGCGAAAATACAAATATCACAATAACTACTTAACCAAATTCAGTAAAGATTTTTTTTATTTGATTCTACACAATAGTAGAATTGAAATAAATTTTTATTAAAATTAGTTATGTGGTTGTCAAGATATTTTTACTCAAAGCTTAAAAATTTTTATTATAATTTAAATATTTTGATAAATGATTAAATATTTTGATAAATAATTGAATATTTTGATAAATAATTGTCATGGCTAATGCTAAAATTCGAATTTATTTTTTAAAATTTTAAAATTTTTTTGAAATATGTTTTTTTTGCTTTTTTTTAAAGCTTAGAGTTAAATTTAATATTTAAAAAGTATAAATAAATTTTAACAAAGTTTATGTTTTTAAATTAAATCTAAATTTAATAACTATAATTGTCATAGCTAAATCTAGAAACGGCTGAAGCTAGATTTTAATTTAAAAATATAAACACAAAATTTATTTATACTTTTTTATTATTAAAACTACAAAACTTCTAAATTCTAATCTAATTTTAAAAAAAAATCTCTAATAAAAGATCTAAATTTTTTTGAAAATTTCATATCAAAATTTTTAGTTTCAGTTATTTTAGCTTTAGTTACAACAATAATTAAAGTTTTTTAAAAAATTTTCATTATAAAACACATTTATAATATTTTTTATACTCTAGTCACTATATCAAAATCACAGGATATAAATCAATTATACTCTGGGTATTATGTATATAAGCAGGGCTGAAAGTTCTACTTATACTCAACTGTCTAGGATATAACTATTAGGGAGCTGACATTTATCAGGTGATTTTCTAGGGGGAGGGGGGTAAAAAAAATTGAAATTTTATATATAAAACCTGATAATTTATATATTAAAAACTGGGGGTAAGCCTTTGATAAAAAACAATTAGGTGATAAATGACACTGCCTTTACATATCTATTATATATGTTTTTATATTTTTTTAAATTTTTATAAGTTTTATACAGTATATAAAACTTTTAATACAAATTTTTTTATATTAAAATTAGTATTAGAGTTGGTGTTAGTATTGTTACAAAGTAGATTTTAGGATAGTGTAGAAAGTAGTATAGTACAAATTCATCATTATATTTTATCGGTTTAGTTCTATTTACCGATGCTCCTTTTATAGACATGTTACTTCACCGAAATCACCTTACCAATATGTTTATTTTGTCAACACTAAATTCATTAACAATTATTTTGCTAAACAAATTTAATTTGCCAAAAAGTTTATTTCATCAACACTAAATTCACTGACAATTAATTCATTGACAAAATTAATTTGCTAAAAAGTTTATTTCATTGACAGTACAACTTACCAACAATTACTTTACTAAAAAGCTTAATTTACCAAAAAGTTTATTTTGTTGACAATATATTTCATTAACAATTAATTCACCAAAAGCTAATTTTGTAGACTGTACAATTTACCTACAATTACTTCACTAACAGCTTATTTTACTAACAAGTAAAAAGCAAATTATTTTATACAAGAAAAAAATCAAAATTAATAAGAGCTGAAGTGAACTATTTATGTGAAATAAGAAAAGTAAAATCTAATCTTTATGAGTCAATATCTTTGTTATATGCTTGTCTTGCATCACATTTTACATTTTTTATTTTCATATAAATAGTTCACTTTATTTTTTTTAATCCAAACTTTTTTTTTATAAAAAGTCTTCATAATGTACTTGCATAATTAAAGTCAGGCATTGCTTTTCTATTTTCATATAAATAGTTCGCTTTACTCTTACTAACCTTGATCTTTTTCTTGTATAAAATAATTTGCTTTTAATTTGTTAGTAAAATAAGCTATCATTGGTATAATTGTAGATAAATTGTACAGTCTACAAAATAAGCTTTCGGTGAATTAATTGTCAATGAAACATATTGTTAACAAAATAAACTTTTTAGTAAATTAAGCTTTTTAGTGAAGTAATTGTTAGTGAGTTGTACTATTGATGAAATAAACTTTTCAGTAAATTAATTTTGTCGATGAATTAATTGTTGGTAAATTTAGTGTCGATGAAATAAACTTTTCGACAAATTAGATTTGTCAGTAAATTTAGTATTGACAAAATAAACATGTCGGTAAAGTAATTTCAGTGAAGTGTTATTTTTACAAAAAGAGTATTAGTGAAGTGATATATTCTCTATTTTATTATTTTATTATATATATATATATATTAATTTGGCAATTCTGCTTTATTATATAAGGAATGTATAATCAAAATATATAAGTTTTAGCTAATGCTAACAATCTTTCTTCTTTTCAATAAAAGCTCACCTGGCTGCTTAAAGATGCCTAGATATGATCTGCTGCAGCAATAATTTACTTTTTTTTAGCATCTAACTCACTAGATGACTCCCCAAAAAAAATCACTGAAAGCTTATTACTAGCTTTGTTAAAATTGCCTTTTTCTTAACATTTTTCCTTTTTCAAAAGGGCATAAAAAATGAGAAAAATAAAAAAAAAAACAAAAAAGAAAAAATACAACAAAAAAAATAAAAAACAAAAAAAAATAAAAAAAAAAAAAAACAAGTATAAAAGAGAATATAAAAAAAAAAATAAAAAAAAATAAACAAAAAAAAACAACAAAAATTCTATCTTTTGGCACTATTCTAACCTGTGCCTAGTTAAAATAAAAATTATATAACAAATACAACAATTGTATATCTTATTGTAAAGCAAGCTTTAATATATACACTATTTAACTACCAACCAACTTCAGATATTTCTTTAACCAGAGACCCTGATTCAAGTTATGTAAAATAGCACTATATTCGCAAATAAACAAGACATGTGGTTGCATTTTACTGAGTTTGTTTGAAATTAAAATATAAACAATGTTGATCTTTTGGAGAGGGTAAGCCAAATCTCCACTTTTTATAAAAAATTTTGGAAGATCAACAGAAGAGTGAGTAAAAGTAAAAGAAAGACTACTTGGCCAAGTAAAAGAGTATAGTTTAAATAAAAACAACCTCTTGTTATTTTCTTTGTATTTTTTTTCTAGAAGTAACAGCCTAAGTAACTTCATTAATAGAAACGATTGTTGTCTTTTTACCAAAATTTTGTATTCAAGGATGCATACCTACTACCAATTATCTTGTATACTAACACTTTTGGCTTGTATACTGAATACACAACTTATAGAGAAGTTCCAAAAAAAAAAACTGTTGACTTCTAGACAAACTACTATATTAGGCTCCAACTCTCTAACAAAAGTTTTGTTTCTCTTCAGTGAGAATTTTTAGTTCAAATAATTGTTTAGAAAAGTTAGTATATCTTATTATATTAGTTTAATATTATTTTTTTTATTGTATTATTATATTTATTAGTTATTTATATTATTAGTTAGATTATTATAGTATATTGTACTAAAAGATAACCTTATTGGCTGATATTACTATGCTACATTATGTAATACAAAGTTACATCATTGCTTCTTTGCTTTTGCAATTGCTTTCTTGCTTCTACACTTGCTCCCTTACTCCTATGTTTGCTCTCTTGTTTTCAAATACAATTGCTTCTTTGCTCCAAGTATAAGAATGTCTAAATCTATATGGGAAAAAGATATGTAAAAGAATACTTTTTCTCTTTGCTCTGGAGTTAAGCAAATTAGATCAATCTAGTATAGTTCTTTAGTTCAATACTCTTTTGTACCTTTATACTTCCTCTAGAGTAATTCTAGTAGGTAAGGTTATTCTTCTTAATTTATAATAAATGAAGTATTCAATCATATACTAACTTTATACTAAACTGTTGCCTCCTGCTAGTGGAGTTTATAGAGCACTTCACTTTCATCTTGTATATACCTCCAATAGTAGAGTCCTTGTACCAAATACTATATTACTTTGTTATATTGGTAGAAGAAGACTATAGCATTGTAATAGTATTTAGAAAAGATAAGATATAATAACTTAGTATAGTAATTAGTTATTATTTTTTTCAAATAGTAGGTTTAAAGTTTGAATCTTACAAATAATAATTTTAAAAAATAGACCTGTAAAGGTGTGCTATTTATTATGTAATATAATTTTATTAATAGCTACTCTCTTTATCCCTTAAATTGTTT
>CAJVPY010004144.1:0-13006 GCA_910591965.1 Dentiscutata erythropus
GAAATCTAAAATAATTGAAGCAATCTGTGAATATTTCGATCTAATCGATCAAAAAAAAACTCTTGCAGTTTGTGCCCAACCGGCTTTGCTGCGTCCAATATCCGAGGATGTACCCTACACTCCTTATGTGGATTTAAATTTAGCGACGATGATGACGAAAACTATAAAAATAACTTTTCAAAAGGACAACCAAAAAAATTACTTCAAGATCGCTGTACAAATATAAAATACGTTGTGATAGACGAGATTTCTATGATAGGACAAGACCTATTAACCAAGTTTCATGCGTGCCTAAAAGAAGCAAAACACCCAGAAAATGATACCATACCATTCGCCGGCTTAAATATAATTTTTGTAGGCGATTTCGTATAACTTCCCCAGTACTCGATCAACCTTTATATAAACCTAACAGTATTAAAAAAACAATATCTTCACAACTTAAAAAGCCTATTAACATTCGAACTTTAATAAATATAAATGGAAGAGAACTGTGGGAATCAGTAAAACATGTAATAATGCTAAAACAACAAATGCGTCAAATCGATGACTTAGAATACTCGATGATGCTAGACAATTTACGGTATGGTCAAATAACATCGACACAATGTGAAACTCTCCGTAGTCGTATAATAACAGAAAAAGAAATAAATACACCCGAATGGAAAGATGCCGTATTTTTAGTCAGAAGAAATGATTTAAGAATTCAAATTAACTTTGAAGCCACAATCAACCATGCAAAAAACAATGACCAACCTATCTATTACATCTGTGCAGAAGACATGTACAAAAATAAACATATCTGTGGCAATATACGGCATAAATTTCTAAGCGTAACAGACACTAAGTCAAACGCTCTATGTGGTATAATACCACTGTCAATAGGCATGAAAGTAGCTTTAACGATAAATATATGTACAAACGATGGTATGGTTAATGGAGCCCAAGGCATACTACGTAAAATAATATATGATATTACAGCATCGATCATAAGAAATGTGAATAATAAAGGAGAAAAAATTATCATATTTAACAAATCTCCTAAATACATAATAATAGAAATTCTAGACCAAAAACCAAACGCATATAATGGTCTTCCACCAAATCATGTGCCAATTTATCCAATCAAACGAAAATGCAGATACACTCATAAAACAAGAGATGGAACAGACATAACTCGGGAATTTCAAAGAAAGCAGCTGCCTATCACTCCAGCTTTCGCAGCAATGGAATTTAAATGTCAAGGGGCTACATTAAAAAAGGTTATAGTTGATTTGGATGGCGGAAATAGAAGAGCAGGCATTTACGTAATGTTATCACGGGTACAAAAACTAAAAGATATGATGATACTTAGACCTTTTAACCAATCAAAACTTAACGTAACTATTGATTCAGATCTTAAAAAAGAACTTGAGCATTTTGAAAAACTCTCAAAAATAACAGAACAATTAAATACATGGCCAAATGCCAACCATTGTAACTAAAATAAAAAATAATCACCTCAATACGAATATATGCAATAAGAAAGATTACGTCATCAATTAATTTTACTCATAAATATTTAACTTTAATTAAATTATCCACACATCATAATAATCACCATTAAATAAATTAATTATAATACTGATCGATCTAATTAACTGAACAAAAATTGATATCTAATCACGTGGAACAAAACCTTTCAAAAGTTTAAACCTTCAAAGAATAAAATATTGACTTAAACCGTAAACAGTATTATAAATAAAATGACATTATAAAAATGAACAAATAAGTTATAACACAAATAAAAATTTTAAAACTTAACAACTTAAAAAAAAAATTACAACAACATCATTAACACTGAAATTTACATTCATATTTATATACAAAAAAAAATATCAAAAAAAGCTAACATACGCAATTAACTCAAAAATCAAGTGTAACACAAAAATAATAATAATAATAATAAACTATAAACACAAAACTATTCATTCACATTCACAACCTTAACCGTTTCAACTCGACTTCTCGTATTGTGCACGACAGGATGAATAACTTTCTCCTTACCCTTATCTCCCTTAACACAACCACGCGAATTACTTCTACTATCATTTGTATCACCGCAATATCACCTACATCTTCCTTACTATATACAACTGACTGCCCACAACTACCATAATCGCATTCAACATCTTTAACATAAACATCATCATCCTCACCATCTTCAACTCTCGTGTGTCTTGAACAGAAACCAATAGTAGCTGAATCTACTGGAAATTTATCCGCTTCAACTGACAACGCTTGATGCAGCTTTTCAACAACATTCTGATGAACAGTAAAAAGCCTTGAACAAACAGACCTGTACAATCCAGACGTGGACTAAGAATCGTTCAAACTAGAAATTTTTCTTTTGCCAACAGAACAAAAATCTACAAAAGAAGTATCGGCTGCATATAAGTATAAATCTTCCTTAAAAACTTCCAAATGTCCAACAATAAAAAGTACAGACTCATTTGAGTGAACTGAATTCATAAGATACTTGAATCGACTATTAAGATGTGGAAAAATGATATTGATAACAAAACTATAATTCTTTCCAGCATAATCATTAACAGATAATTTAAACATCGCGCTTTCATTATCAATTTCCTTCAGAAAATCTTGAGCAATACCAACTAAAGAAGCTTTTAAAGAACAACGATTAGAACCAAGATCCCTTTGGAGAGTAAAATGAGTTGACGACAAAGCAGTCATCTAAATTTAAAAAAAAATCAGCAAAAACAGAATACAACACATTAATAAACGTAAACAAATTTACTTTTAATCTAAATTTGCCATTATAAACTCCAGGAACGACTTTTCCACAAACACTATAATATTTGCTTTTAACAAAAACCGACTGAGCATTAGGATCCCTTTCAACCTCATTAATTGGAACAAAAAGAGTAATTTCCATCTCGTGATCTTCACTTTCAACTGGATAAACACCCAAAGCCCAAACAACAGTAAAATTAGATTCATCCCTATCAGTTTGACGAACTTGAACAATTTTAACAATAGTATCAATACAACATGGCATCTAAACACGTTAAAAAAAAATAATGAATAACGAGCCCGTTATATTCATTTAAATAACATAACAATATAACGTACAAAAGAAAAATCTCACACAAACGTAAATCAAACTAATCTAAAAAAAAAAAGACATATGAATTTATAAAAAATAATCTAGACTAAATCAAACAAACGAAAACTAATCTTCCCACGCATAATAATGATGTATTCCAATAATTATAAACTAACATTAACCCAAATACAACAAAATAAAAAAAAAACTCTCACAACAAAACATAATAAAACAAATCAAATACATACCTAAACCGCATATGAGTAACACCAAAGGGAAAACCCCCAATCGGGCTCTCGATAATATTTTATACCAAACATATTCACTAAAAATTAAATAGATTTTACCCAGTACAAAATATGAATGCCCGATTAAAGATTTTCCCATAGCAACACTCATACAACAAACTAAAAAATAAAACAAACACGCATCATATACAATATACAAAAATAAATAAAACACACACACATAAAAACACGCTAAAACAAAAATATTCAAAATAAATTCTAAAATCCCTATAAAACCATATAATAAAAACACGTACATATGAATCCAATGCAAACGACTAATAAAAAACTTAAAATAAAACAATGGTCTCAAAATATATAATAAACATCTACAAAACATAATCACATAAAACAAAAAAAAATCAATAAAACCACCTACATTAATCCAAAATAAGAAATAAATATAATAGAAAATTGTAAAACGAAAAAAAAACATATCTCCAAATAATATACATTCAAAATAAATCCAATACATTACAACATTAAAAAAATACACCACGCTCACATACATTCAACTAACCACAACTCGAACAAACACAACTATATTACATAAATAAACAGTAACTAACAACTCTCGTGAAAAACATTCATAAAATAGGCCATTTAACTCGATCTAACTTTACAACTAGCAAATAGTCTAGTATGACAAAATACAATTTTATATATAACACACATGATAAATATAAAAATAGATCAAAAATCCCTCATATTCAAAAAACCCGACAAAATCTAAACAACAACCAAAAGTAATACAAAACAAACAAATAAATACATTACAAACAAGAAACAAAAAAACGCTGATCGTACTGGTCTTGCGCGGCACTGCGTGCTGCGCAGCTATCTTATAAATAAATGCCTTATATTCGTCCTTTTCAACTCCAATTCCAAAATAATAACAAGATCCAACAGTAAAAGTTCCGTAAGCATTTCCCATATCAGCTGAGTTTTGATAATAAATGAATGCTTTGTGTTCATCCTTTTCAACACCAAATCCATATTGATAACACGATGCAAGATTGTTTATCCCACTGGTATCTCCCATATCAGCGGATTTTTGATAATAACCGAATGCCTTATGTTCGTCTTTTTTAACCCACTTACCAAAACGATAACAGCAAGCAAGAATATTTTGGATGGTTGAATTGAATTGATTATTCAAGCACCAATTAACAATATCATCAGGATCTTGGTTCTTTTTTGCTAAAAAATTGTTCATTGTATCAAGAATAGATTTTTTATCTCTTTCTTTCAAGCTTTCTTCTTTATAAATATTACATAATTCATTAACGGTTTCATTAATAAAATTCAATGAATTATTATTTTCTAAATGCAATTGGTTTAGATTATTAGCCATTTTAGATGAGCCGACAATTGAGCTTTCGTTAACTATCAAATAATATTTGCGAAACCATTAAAAGGCATTTCATTACATAACATATAACGTAATATGGACTGACATATTGCCGATGAATTTATCACTTCCAAAAATACTCTAAACTTTAAAACGTATTTCTTAATTTATAAATCGTAAAAGGTAGTAAATTTCTGATCTTTCAGATCTTGTCTAAAAATTTTTGCTAAATTAAGGATGCTAAGCCAATTAAAATTGGATCTTCAATATTGAACTGGCAGTGAACTAGCTCAAACTAGTTCAATAGTAGTTGTACAATTATGAAACTAGTTCAAAAAAAATCTAATAACGAATTACAAAATTAGTTCGAAAGAATTTTCACTTGCCATATTTCATATACGGTGAAAACGTGTGGGTCGATTGTCTTAAACTAAAACTATGCCAATAATAAATAAACTATAACACTAAAACTATCTAAGCTACAATCCAAGACCTTAAAGACTTCGATTTGGCAAGCAGAAAGAAGGCGTGGAGAAACTTGGTCCGAGTCTCGAAGCTTTTCGGGTCTTGCAGTGGCTTTCTTGGCGGATAAGATAAGTATACCGTTGGATTATACTTGTTTCGGTTACTAATATACTTTAGCCAGAAGCTAAGTATGTCTTTTCCTTGAGTTAAGTTTTAGCGGGTTCCAGTCTTTAATACAATCGTTAAGATTCTTAACGATTGTCACGTGGATCCCGGGTGATAACTACTGCGGTGTTCGGTAGTTTAATATTCTTTACTTCACGGGTAAGAATATCGGTAGATCGGATGCTTAATTCGGATTGACGTCACGAGTAGATTTTAGCTGAGGTCGGAAGTTGGATCTTCAATTGATCGATGAGATCACGAGCTCCTGATGTCACGGGAAATTTGACTGATCGATGCAATTAATATGCAACAATGCTTCGATCACTAATGCGATTGTAATACTAATTAGTGATAACAATGCGTCACGGGTAAGGTTAAGTATATTTATAAGAGGGTTTTTATCTTTATTCAATTCTTATTATTCTCTAAAGAGTTGAACGACTTGGGGTAAGGTTTTATCAATATAGAACGCAGAGTCAGCACTTCTACTCTAATTCCGAAGGTCAAGACTCTACTTAGGGTTATACAACGTAACAATCGGTTTATCTTACAATACTGGGACAGTAACGAAGTTAGTTGGACGATTTATTTAGGAGCAAAGGGAAAAAGATAAGTACTTCTACTGTTATGATTTCGAAGTATAACTTAACTGATGCTTTATTACCGGAGAAACGCTCTCCTTATATAATTATCCTTACATATGAGGTGTTCCAAGTTAAAAGGTCCCATTTTTACAATTTTTTGAAAAATGAGTTTTCGTTAGATTCATATAAATTTTGACATGATTGACTTTTTTTAATTATAAATGAAAGTCGATTTGCATAATAAAAAATCAAGATAATGTAAAAAGAAAAATTACATGAGGCTGCGTAGAGCCAACACGTCACGAGATTACCCGATAGTCACCTGCCGCCTTTAACCAATCAAATTCGTGAAATTTGATTAATCCCGGATCAGTCCGAAATTCAAAACAAATAATTAAACACAAATATCTCAAAATATATGTAAAAATAGGCCCTTTTAACTTGGAACACTCCATATATTTGAATTCTTCAAATCTAAATTATTCCTACTATCTTTTTGATATCGAGAATAATTATTATTCTCGTTATTTCTAAGATTCCTATTATCTAAAGAATTCCGGGAATTCCTACAACTTGTACTATCTATAACTATAAATTCGGGAATTTCGAGGGCAATAGTGTAAAAATAAACTAATAGGGTCGATCTTGCCCCTCACAACGGGCAATAGTGGTACTACATACTTGACATTGATGTACGTTCAATTGTCTTTTACCATCATTAATTGACAATACTGATTGTTGAAAAAAATTCAATACAGTATAACCTGTCAAACCTGATCCTGATAAAATCGAAAACTTATCAAAATCGATGAAAAATTGGCACTTCTGAAATCTGTGCTAGGTTATGTCGATCACCGAATCGAAAAGCATTAAGCACAGATTTTAATTTACTTTACATTTGATATTTAGGTATACTCATATAGCTAAAATTTCGTGCTGAAGACTTTTGTTTAGAAGTCAAACTACGGTTATCATAGTAAAATCTTGAGTTATTTACGATTTTCTGTTTTCTCATTGAGAAAATAAAAAAATCGCAAATAACTCAAGATTTAGTTTGACTTCTAAACAAAAGTCTTCAGCACAAAATTTTAGTTATATGAGTATACCTAAATATCAAATATAAAGTAAATTAAAATCTGTGCTTAATGCTTTTCGATTCGGTGATCGACATAACCTGGCACAGATTTCAGAAGTGCGAAAAATTATCCATATTTGTTTCTAATATAGTAATTCAAATCTGATAGCCTTTTCTAGCTGATGTAAAATTTGTCTACCATGCATGCCGTTTGACAGGGTATACTGTACACTATGAAAAACATTAATTCTGTTTAAAAATTTAGTATACAATCAGAAAAAAAAAATGTATATGACAAGTTGACTAATTCTCCTGAACAGAATTTAAGTGATAAAGTGAAAGAATCACTCTGTATTACTGTCATTGTCATTAGAAATTTCTGTTTGGGAAGGATTCTTTACCAAATTTGCTCAAAATTTATTAAGCAAATTCTAACTTAAAAATTTCCACAAATCAGCTAATTAAACTTTAAAAGATCGTTTAGACAATGTGTCGGTAAAACAACTTTTGATTTTCTTTTAGAAACTGGGTTTCAATTTTATAATTTTATTCAAAAACTCAGACATCTGACTGTGTTAAAAAAGGGTACAATGGCAAATTGAACAGAGATGAGTGGTTAGCAAAATCGGATTAAATCTCAACGTAACGGTATTATGATTTAATATATCCATCAAATTAAAATGCTGATTGAAAATAAATATGATTCTTTATAATAAATTTTGAAATAATTCGAGAAATGGAAAAGAGATAAATTCGCAATAATTAAAAATGAAACGCCGGTTAAAATATTACATATATTCAAAAAAAAAAAAAAGTATAAACACACCTTCGGCAGTGGATGTGTCAATACTTTCGACATCATCTCTTGTATTTTCACTAGCATATCTCCAGTACGGGAACAAAAGTTTGTTTGAAGGAATAAATATAATGAAATCCTGAATAGGTTATGGCATGATTCCCAAAGTTAATTTATTGGAGAACGAACGTGAGGTAATCCAAACTGCATGATTCTGTTACTTTTGAAATTTTTAAAAAAGTTTGTACATTAGACTATTATTCAATTGGCCTAATTCAACTGATAAATATTCGTTACTGCTACAGGATGTTCTATAGATTAGTGAGCAATATAAAAAATAAACTCCGCTAATGATTAGTAATCATTAATAGATACAGTATTTAGCAGAGTTACGGAGTTTGCGCACTTATTCTATTGAACATAACTGATCAATAGACAATCTAGAATTTCCAAAATTTCCATCGATCATCTGCAAAGCGCAATAATATTCCTGCAATTTATCAGATGCACAAAGGTAATAGGTCTCGTAAAATTTGCAAACTTGGAACCAATATAAAATGGAATTCTCCATTGACTCAAATTTCTTGAGAATCGATTTTACCTTAATGCACAAGTTTAAGTTTTTTTTTTTAGATAAAGTAAAAAAAAAAATTCAAATAGATAAAATAAATGAATAGGTAAAATAAACAAAATAAAATTACATTCTTTACTTGTTTTTTAAAATTGCTCTATATTTATTAAAAAACGGCCGAGTTGCAATAATATCCATTAGATGAGAATATTATTATAGTTTACGTATAATATCAACAAGTAAAAAGCATCATGTTAAAGCAGGGAGTTGTGAAATAGAATAATATTAAAAAAAAAAAAAAGGAATAAGTAGTAAATTAAGGTGGGTTATTATAAAGATATAAAAAGGTACAAAGTTAAAGTGTAGTAAGATAATGATAATACAGTAGTAGGTTATAGGCAATGATAAAAATAATATGAAATACTGAAATATAAATGAAGTAGATAAATAAAGATACAGTCAACCCTCCCTAAATGCAAGTCATCAGGACAGGCTCTGAGGCGTGCATTTAGAGGGGGTTGTAATTAGGGAGTATTGAGGCAATATTCAAAATCCCGTGAATAATTTAACATAATATCTTTATTACATATGATAAAGTTCTCTTTCGCTTACATTTACTACATTTACTATGTACACTAATGTTAACATGTTAAATGTTTTTTTTTAATTTAGTCATATAACTGTATAATAATAAAATAATTTATACATAAACAGGCATCTTACTTAAAAACATCACAATGATCTACAAAAAAGATAAGTAAGGGGCATTACTTGTAATTTATTTTTATTTAAAGTTTGAGACTTTGCTAACACATTTTCTTCATTGTCAAGTTCGAATTATAAAAAAATAAAGACTAAGACCAGCATTATTATAAAGATTTCTGTTTCTTAAAAAGATAAGTATAAAAAACCACGATCTAATCAACCAACTCAAAATAAGTTTCAATACTTGTTTGCTTAAAAGATGCAATTCGAAACTTTCTTATTCCTTTTTGCAATTTCAGTAAAGCTTTATCATGTTCAAATTGGGCTATTTTACTAAAATCATTCTGCACAATATATTGTTCAAGTATTTCTACTGCATTTAATACTTCTTGATGACTGATTTGATGCATTTCTGTACTGTTATCATCTTCAGCACTTTCATTCTCAGGTTCAAGATTAGTGGCCAGATCCAAAATTTCTTCATCACTCAATACATCATGTGTATCCTTTTCACCTGGGTAATTGATATAATGTTTTGAAGTTAAGTGCCTCAATATCTGAATAAAGTTCATCTATCAATTCGTCGTCATTATTATCAATGAAGGATTCTTCATTATCTTGAGTATCTGGAAGAATTCCTGTATATTGAAAACAGTTACATATTGTTTCTGGTGTTACTTCTTTTCATGCCTGAGCAATAAACCTTATGGCATCAAGAATATTCATTTTTTCATCTTTTTTAGCTTCATATTTGTCAAGCAACTATTTGATAAAGTAACTTCAGTAATGATGCTTGAAGGACATAATAATGCTAGCATCCATAGGCTGAATATGGGATGTTGTATACAGAGGTAAGGTATGGACAGTTGTATTACAAAGATTTTAATTAGTAGTAGAATGAACTTTTGCACCATCTAATAAAAGAATTATCTTACGGCCAGCCATCTTTGAGTCAAATTCTTTAAGCCAGTTTTGAAACAAAATCATTGTCATTCATGCTTTATGACTTGCATCATATTTAACACCAAGTCTTTTATGATTGACACCTTTGAAGCAAAGTGGGTTGGAAGACTTACTAATTACAAATATTTTTATTTTATCTGTACCATTAGGATTTGCGCAAAGTGCTAAAGTTAACTGCTCCAAATCTTTTTTTCCTCTTAAGACATTTAGTAGCTAAAGTGGTATCAGATTCAAGACTAAAAAAAGAAAAAAAAAGTTAAAGATAAGTATCAATTAATACAATATAATTTGTTATATAGTACCAATAAAATAACCCAGTTTCATCCATATTGTATATATCTTTTAGATCATAATTTTTTAATAATTCTTTCAACTAAGGAATAGCAGCAGCAATAATGGCATCATCCACAGAAGCATCTTCTCTATGCTTTTTTACTCGTTTTAACCTGTGCCTTTTTTTGAACTTGTATAGCCAGCTTTGTGAGAACTTAAGATTAAATATCTCTAACATTTGAGCGAAAGTTTAGGAAAGGTTCTCTATATTAATTTAATATATTAAACAAATATAAAAATTTTTAAAATTTTTGAATAAATTAAATAAAGTTATTAGAAATTATACTAGCACAGAAAAAAATTCTTTATTATTGTAAAATTATGTCACAAAACTTGCTGGTTTGATAATCAAAGTATGTGATTAAAGTTAATATAGTTTGTATTAATTTTACTATATACTACAGAGGACTACTTATTTGCTATTCTAGTAGCAACAGTTGTAATTAAGGTTAAGTTGGTTTGTATTAAAATTATTATAAAAGTTATTATAAATAAAAAATTCTATTACAAGATCTATTTACCACTCTAGTAATCAAAAATATAATAAGTTAGTTTGTATTAAAATTATCATAATTTCTATTATATAATTCACTATTCTAGTAAGGAATAGTGTGTAATTAAAGTTAAGCTTGTTTGTATCAGAATTATTATAACTTTTATTATGTATTACAATATACTAGTAACATTAGTTTGTAATTAAAGTTGTGTTAATTAGTACTAAAACTATCATAATTTTTATTATGAGTCACTATAAAAAATCCTGTTACAAAACTTACTTGGTAATTATAAGATGCAGTGGTTTACTTTGTATCAAAACTATTATAATTTTTAATATAAGTTTCTGTAGAATACACTATTTTATTAAGGTCAAGTTAATTCTGCATGATGTTTACTATAAGCTAACAATCTGGTCAAATTTGGTTAAATTTTTATTTTATTTTATTCTATTTTATCTGATTTTAGAATTACAATAAAAAATTATTAATTATTAATTTTCAAAGTTATCAATATTTCTCAACCCCAGCTATTTAAATTCAATCTAATTTTTTTATTTTAACTCTATGAACTTACAGAATTAAAATAAAAAATTTCATTATATTCAGATAGTTGATTTTGTAAAATCTTTGTTTAAAGTTTAAAGAAAGAAAAATTATTTTTTTTTGTATTTTTTTTTAAGTTTTAATGATAATTTCTTGACAACTATTAAACCAAATTCAATGAACTTTTTTTATTTTAATTCTACAAGATTATATAATTAAAATAAAAATTTCTTACTAAATTTAATCAAGTACTTAATGAGAAATCATTACTAGAAATTTTAAAAAATTTCAATCTTGTTTATTGGTTATTTCTTTTTAAAAGTTTATATTACTTATATAAATAAATACATTTGTGTATTTAAATTTACACTAGCATTCTGCTATACCTTTACCATGAAATTTTTTTTAAAAAAATATTGGTTATTACTATAAAAAATTCTATTACAAATCATGCTTCAGTAGGGTGTTCAATAAACTAATTGATCAAAACTTAGTTAGGTCATATATGATGATCATTAATTTTGGATTTTTTAAAGGGTTATTTTACATATAAATTTGTACTAATTTAGTTACATTTTTTTACACAACCAACAAACAAAATTGTATATGTTTTTTTTTAAAACTGTAGTTCTAGACAGCTCTACACTATAACAGAACTGGGTTTTTAATTGCTTTTAATAAAATTTTGGATAAATTTTTATTAATAATTAACATAGATTATTTAAAAACTGGTTCTGTTACAGTGTAGAGATAGTCTAGTACTACAGTTTAAAAAAAGATATGGTACAATTTTGTCTGTTAGTTGTGTAAAAAAATGGACCTAAATTAGTACAAATTCATATATAAATTTATATATGAAATAACCCTTTAAAAAATCTGAACTTAATGATTATCATATATGATCCTAACTATGTTTTGATTAAATTAGTTTATTGAACACCCTAAGGGCCATAGACAGAAGTTTGCCTAATTGGCTAGTTTTTTGGATCGATTTGCAATTCTATACGTGATTATTAACCAATCAAATTACATGTTATTTTACAATATTACAGTTCTAAAAATGAAAACTTCAAGAAAAAAGTTTATATGAATTGGTAAAAATACTGTTTATATATATATAAAAGATAGGTGAATATATGTAAAGAGGAGTAAAAGCAAAACTTTAATACCTTTAAATTTTATTATAAAACTATTTTAACTTCTAAGCAAAAGTTTTCAGCTTTGAAATTTATATATATAAATCCTCTTATAGCTTAAGCCTAACTCTAATTTTAATCGATAAAGAAAAAAAACTCTTTCTGCTGATCCTCTGGTCCAAATTTAGAACTTAGTAAAAACTCCAAATTTTACAAAAACAAGTTAACAAACGGCCAAAACTCTTATAGAAAAAAAGAAGTCTTTGTATAAAACAAAGAAACTATCTTAGAAGCAAACAATATATTTTATTAATAAATTCTGCGACAACTAGGAACTTTTCAAAATTTTTACAACTTTTGACACAAAAAGTGGGAATTTGGCAAACCCCTGACAAACAGATCACTTACTGTTACACCAAAACAACAAACAGT
>CAJVPY010004145.1:0-13006 GCA_910591965.1 Dentiscutata erythropus
TTTATTGAAGTTTAATTCTGCATTTTTGATGTAATTTGTTTTTTTCTTTTTTGCAACTATGTTGTCTTGAGTATCTTTGTTATGTACTCTCTTTCCAAGTATCGAGATTGGAGATTTTGTGTCTATATTCATTTCTGTGTATTGGTCCAAAATTTGGTTTCTATTGGCACTTCACCTATAAGTTGTGCTTCTATTTCTAATATTTCTTTTCCATTGCTTTTTTTTTTCTGGACCCATTTATAGCTGTTTAATAGCCCTCGTATTATACCAATTTGTTCTGGGTGAGATGCACCCATAAAGAGTATATTAGGGCGGCCCCAAAGTACTGGTCGATGATCGATGTCGGGTCGATGATTGACGCTGGATCGATGATCGATGTCAGATCGATGTCACTGCTGCAGCCAGCTTATCGTGATTATCCACCTCCACCATTATACAGTATCGATAATATCAGATATAATGTAACAAGCAAATTTTTTAAAAGTTAATGGTATTTAAAATCTTGTATACTTTAGTTTTTTGGTTTTTAGAGTACGTATAACGAGTAAATAAGAAACTAAAACTAATAGTCTTCTTTTTTTTATTATTAGATGGTCAAATCAAATCTATTTTATTTAACTATTAAGAACTGATTAGATTAGATTTTTATATAATTAACTACTTTTTTTTTAATAATTATTATATTATTCATTAATTACGTTCTCCTCAAACATTATATTCTTCACTGATCTTGGTTCTTCGGGGCATGATAAATACATGAGGTATGGTTTTTTACTATTTTCTGGTGCCCAGGTTGCCTGCCGTTTTTTTCACTGTTCCACGCTTTGTATATATTTTTCCATTGTTATTAACTTACTCCACTTCATCATAGCACCAACATGCTGCCAATTATTAGCATATTTTTCTAAGCAGATCCTTTAAAGGCTTGCTCAAATAGTTCCCAATTCAATTCTACATAAGTATGAGCCTCTTCTTCTGAATCTTCTTTAGCATTAACATTATAGCTATTAAAAAAACCATTAGCAACTTGGGTTTCAGCAATTTGGGCAACATCTTGAGTCTCCAGTGATGTAGTATCGCCGGTATCAAGATCATTCAAAACAAGGAATGGTGGTGTAGTGCGACGCTCAAATCTACACCTAAGTAAACGTCGTCTTTTCTCATTGGATGTATTTATAGTCTGTTTTACTAAATATTTACAAAGGAAGAAGCAATTCTTAACAAAAGCAGGACAGCTGCAAACCCATCGGGCAACTTCAGTAAAGTATGAACCGTTTGATTCCCCTATATTAATGCTTATTTTCCTTTTATTGCTACATAACCTTGCTCGCTCTTTATCGTTTGCACCCACGTAGGTCTATTCTTTTTTGAAGTTAATCCACCAGTGTGGCTTTATGATGCTAGCCCGAATTTGTGAAAACCGTTTCTTCTGTGCTGGCATCACTTCTCTAAGAAGTGTCCATATTAGAAGGTTAAGCCTAGGTTGATTGAAGTGTTGTAAATAATGTTGCTTAATAACGCTCTAATGCGCTTCTATCTTCATTGTAGTCTTTCTATATGGTATCACTGGTTTGGCCGACCATGCCCAAAGATACCATCGTCGTAATGAGTACCAATTGGTCCAAAGATAGAACCAAAGCAGCCTAAAGAAAATTAAAAGTTAAGTAAAAAATATTTTTTAAAAAAAATTTTCTTAACAACTAACCTTAATTCGTGCTTTACACAAAACTTATACATTTCCTCTATAGCACTTTTTTTAATAGCTTCTGGTTCTATTGTATTTTCTTGTACATTTACAGGAATTAATGAGTGTATATTGAAGTGCTTCTGCATCAACTCTAGAATCTTTTCTTAGAATTCGGATAGGCAAACAACATATGACTTTGAATTACGATCCTCTTCCATCGGGTAAAAGGTAAGATCAATAAAATCATATTCATTGGCTGCTTGACAAGCATTATAATTTACAGTTATTAATCTAGAATTGCTTGATAATTTTGCTTTTTCCTCAAGCTTGCGTTTCATGTGCCAGGCACACAGTTGAATCACAGAACTGCCCTACATGTTGGATGCTGCACTAATTTCCGCGAAGTCTTTATCAGTGAAGACGAATTGTGGATTTATATTATGTGACTATATGGATATTAAGTTTATTACTAATTTAATTTATTTTAATTTAATTTATTTAATTTAATTTATTTTATTTTATTTTATTTTATTGTTGTGGCTGAAGCTTGAAACGGCTAATGCTTGAAATTTTAAATTATTTTAATATGAAATTTTCAGAAATTTTTGGGGCCTTTTGTTAAGGTTTTCTTTTAGAGTTAGGTTGGAGTTTAGAGTAGTTTTTATAATAAAAAAGTATAAGTGGATTTGTATAGGGTTTATATTTTTAAAGCGAGGTCCCTGATTTCAAGCATCAGCCGCGATATTTATTTTATTTTAATTTAGTTTAATTTGTTTTAATTTATTATTTTATTTTAATTTATTATTTGATGTTAATTTATTGTTTTATTTTAATTTATTACTAATTTAATTTTTATTATTTATCTTAAGAGCAGCCAGGAAGTCTTCTAATATAATACGACGTTTTCCTATACTGGGGTCTGTATCTTTTGCTTTAGTCGTATCCATTACAAGATAGGCGATTGGATAACCAGCTCTATCAACATCCGCGACGATGCCATAAAGTTCATAACGGCCACATGTAGTTTTATATGTGGCATCAATGTAAATCTCAGTAACACTAATATTGAGATCATTTATTTCCTTTAGCAACAGATTTATAAATGCAATTGCTATGAATTCTGAGTCTTGTAAGTCCAGGCATTTGTGGAAATTCTGATCTCTGTGCTCATCGAGCAGCCTACGTGTAGATTCCACTTGGTCATTATGGCATTGGTATAAATTTTTATTTGTCATTGTCTTCCAATAATGTATGCACTTGTAGAAATATTTTGAAACATCGACCTCTTGACATCGTAGATGGCTTGTCAATTGAGCTGTGGTAAGATGAGCAAACTTTCTAATTTCTTCCTGTAGTTCGTCTGTTATTTTAGCACAAAAATCTGGGCGTTGATGGAGAGAATCATGGCAAATATTCACCTTTGCAACACCAAGAACTGTATCAATCCGTACAAAGATTTTGCCCTTATAATCGTAACGCTTATGCCGCTTACGATTAGAATCTTTATGTTCTTCACTTTGGGCTTCTCTTGATTGGCAGTATAGATATATAAACCTGCCAATTGTGCTACCAAATTTTCTTGACGAATTTGCTTCTTGATAACTATGATACAAAAAAAAAAAAAAATTTAAAAAAATAAATAAAAAAAAAAAAAAAACAATGATAATAATTGAACCTACACCCATGAAAAATCATCACCACCTTCAATTTCAATAATGATAAGATGAGCGATTTTCTTTGCCATCATATTTTGTATGTCTAAATTTATTTTTACTAAAAATTCAGTCTTGTAGGCCGTATCAGCTACACTGTCAGCACTTGTACTTTCTGTTATCTCTTGGATTTCATTTGCAATGAAGTCACCCACCTCGAGGTAATTGATTTTGATATATTCATTATTATCCGCTTGATCTGTTTCCTGGTTAAGCTTTTTTTTTTTATCACGATTCTTTTTGTATATACTACACGTTTTGTGATGCAAACTCTTCCAAACAAATTTTTCATCTGGACGAACAATGCCAGAGTATGAGCATTTTCTCATTTTGTAGAATTGAACCTTAAACTATGTGATTTTTGGTATGTTTAATTTTATTCTTGAACTAGAGTTATCACTTTGGCACGTCATTCATAGTAAATAACATCAATATTTATATAATATGGCCAGATGTATGAAGCTAACTAATGGTAATTGTATGCAGTAGGGCAAGAAAATAGATACGCCACTGCAGTAGAAAAAAAATATGGGATTACGAATGTGTTTAGACATACGATTTTAAAGATTTTTCATTGTTTTAACAATGAAAAATCCCTTAAATCGCATAAATCTAGACGCTCTAGTAGGGCTTATCACTTTTGTCTTTTTTTTTTTTTTTTTTATTCACTATTTTAACTAATTATGGGTTTTATTAATTTTTAAAACTGCTGATATCATTAGAACTAATATTTAAAATCATTTGGATATTTTCGATTGCATTAAAACTGATCATGGAAAGATTTGATCAAAAATAGCTCGTGATTGCATTAAAACAGGTTCGTAAAAAAAATAAAAATAAAGACAATGGTATGCTTTTTTTAAATTTAAAATACAATGCCGCAAATTGTTTGATTTTATCATCAAGAAGAATGTATTATTCAGCAATTTATCAGTGTTAAATGCTAAAAATAGAAGACATTAATTGATATATAAGCGAGATCATGATACATGATTACAAAAATAGAAAAAGTAGTTTTATTGTAAATATGAAAACGAAGAAATAACAATACAATACATATAATAAAAAAAAACAAAAAACAATACATTATTTAATAAAGTTCAATATTGTTACAATGTATGAATAAAATAAAATATCAAAATGAAATACTTAATTCTACATTAATATATAAATAAATAAATAAATTGATATATAAACCTGACCTTTTTATCTTAAAGTTTTCTTAAAAACTTATAAGATCGGATTGCAAAAATTCCTTTCAAATTTCAATTGAATATTTAATATAATTACTATATATTTAATTCTAAGTTAAAAATTTTTGAATTGCTGTATTTTGCTAACTAAACCTAAACTCTGTAATGGGAATTTAATATTATCATTACAAGTAACTCTTGATATAAGAAATCTTTGATATAAGAAACCCTTGATATAAGAGATTTTGCAAGTCCCAATTAAAAATTCTATAATAAAAATCTCTTGATATAAGAAAATCTGATATAAAAAAGGTTTTGACTGACCCAGTAACTTTTTTATATCAAGATTCACTTGTATATTGGTGCAATTTCTCGTTCCTTTTACTTCGCATTTCTTTTTTTCTTTTTGCTATAAAGAAAAAAAAAGTAACAGCACAGAAACTAAAAACTGGTCAAATTGGTCTTTATACTATAATATATGAGTAGTTTTTCTTTTAAGAAAATGATACAGTTAGATAGTTACGTGCTTATAACGAAATGGAATATATGCTGCAGCAGTGACGTCAATCTGATATCGATTATCGATCCAGCGTTGATCATTGACCCGATGTCGATCATCGACCAGTACTTTGGGGGGCCGCCCTGATATATTCCACCCATAAAACTTGCTATATCTCTATCTATCTTAAGAGTTAATAATTTTTGTTCTTTGTAAACTTTCTCTATTTGTTTTTCTGAGTTGTTAAAAAATTTCTTTAAGTCTGCTATTCTAGTCATTTTTGTCTTGACGTCTCTATAATCTACTACGTGACTAATTTGTGTTGGTTGTTTGTCTAATCGTTTGTTTACTTACAGATTTGTTTGTTTGTCTATACTAAAAAAGATATGTGTTACTGTTTGTTGTTTGTTGTTTTGGTGTAATGATTAGTAATCTGTTTGTCAGGGTTTGCTAAATTCTCACTTTTTGTATCAAAAGTTGTAAAAATTTTGTAAAGTTCCTATTTGTCACAGAATTTATTATTAAAATATACTGCTTTCTTCTAAGAGAGTTTCTTTGTTTTATACAAAGGTTTCTTTTTTCCTAGAAGGATTTTAACTTGTTTTTGTAAAATTTTATGTTTTTTCCTAATTTTAAATTTGAAACAGAGGATTAGCGGAAAGAGTTGTATGTAAATGTGTTAGACAGTCTTAAATAAAGACATAGAGAAACAACAAACAGTATCAGTTTTTTTTGTACACTCTCTAGAATTTTTGTAGATACATGTCTCCACCCTCTTCTTTATACTATTTCTGCTACATTTTAAAAATTTTTGAGAATTTTTACCAAAAAGTGAGAAATCTAGTTTATTCCCTACAAAAGATCTGTGTTGTGGGATCTTCTTTAGTATAACTGGGCAATATAAAAATATTATAAAATTATAATATAAAAAAACTCTAACTCTAACTCTAAGCAAGCTTTAATATAAACTATAAGCTTATCCTAACTTTAACTATTCCCAAATTTGTTTAAATTAGGCTAAATAGTTATTTATTTATATTATAATCTTATAATAATTCTATATTGCCTAGTTATACTAAAGATTAACTATATTTGTAATATCATCTAACTTTTTTTTTATTAAGAATCTAAATATTAACAATTATTTTGATTCTATAATAAAACTCTTAGCAATTCTTTTAACAATAGTCAGATAACTGAAGAGTCAGCACAATTAATACAAGAACAGTATAGCATTAACCAGGAAGTTATATAGCATGAGTACTAAAGTAACAAAGAATCTGATTGTGAAAATGAGAATGATAATCCTGTAATTAAAGCTAGTGCTACTTTTTTGAATTGGAATTTTTTGAAAATTCATTGAAAAAATATGAGCTAAAGATTGGATTTAAAGCAATAAAATTTTAGTTAAAATGTAATAATAATAGGACAATAATTTGCCAATACTTCGTTTGTAAAAATTCTAAAAAGTATTAACTTAAAAAAAGATTTGTTAATTCAGATCACAGAAAAAGAAAATTAAAAAAAATTGGATACTAGTAGTAGCTTAATATAGAATCTCTAGTGAAATAGTCATTGATAAACTTGTTAAAAATTATAATCATTCTTTTGCATTATATTAAAAAGAGTTTGCTTCAAGTCTACACTTATTTATACAAGAAGTTTTTGATGATATAAAATTTTTGACTTAGGAATATAAGCTTGAAACAAAAGCCCAACATAGATATATTTTAAAAAAATTCTCTAATCAACCACTATATGATTGTGATATATACAATGTGATATGTTAATATAAAAATTAAATAGGTAATCAACATGAAAATAATGCATCAGATATAGTTAAATAGCTTATAAAGATATGAGCAAGAGCCAGGATGGGCAATTTACATTGAATTTGGAATATTACTGACACAAATAGAATTATAAAAGCAATACTATGACATGGTTGTAAATGATAATATGCAAAAACAAATGTATATAATATGCTATTAATTTTTTTTGTAATTGTTGATAATCATTATCAATCAAGGCTTGTAGCACAATTACTTGTTCAGAATAAGACAATTAATTTATATGAGTGAATATTAGATTGTATATTGAAAGCAACTGATAATTTCCCCCAAAAGTAATTTATACTGATACTGATCCCACCATGATTTCTGCTGTTAGCCAAGTCTTTCCCACTACCAAACATAATTATTATATAAGTGACAAAAAGAGAAAACCTGTAAATCATTTCACTTATTATTATAATGATTTATAGGTTTTCCTTTTTCATCACTCATATATTCCATATCCAGACAAATATTGCAAAAAAATTATCTCAAAAGTTTGGTAATTCATATAATGATTTTTTACAAAGTTGGTTTTGATATTATAATAGTCATAGCAAAGCAGAATTGGAGTGTCTTTGGGAAGAATTGTTGAATCAGTATCCTGTGGGCAAAAGTTATTTAGAGCCAAAATTTATGTGTTTACAACTTTTTGTGCTGGAATGCAAAACACACAACAGGTGGAAGGCACAAATAGGCTTATTAAAACTGAGGTTGGTGCAAAAACAATACTGCTTAATTTAGACAAAGTGATTCAAATAAAACTTGAACATGAAGCACAACACTAACAACTTTCAGAGTATAAAAATGCATTGCCAACCCAAGGACTTCCAAGCATTCAAAGTGTGTTTTTTGAACCAGTTCAAAATTAAATAAAAAAAAATTTAACATTGGGATCTGCCTCTGTTCAAAGTATCCAAATATCACAAATTATCCTATATCACACATGTTAATTTGAATTGACTTTGGTATGGCTTATAAATTTATTATTAGCAAGAGTGTTCTTAATTGAACTATTTTTTTTTTTTAGCTTCCTGCTACGCATGAATATATAGATGGATATCTTGAGAATGAATATGACACATTACAAGCTTTGCTTGAAAATCTTGTGAATATGGTCAACCGTTAAAATATTCTTGAAACTTGGAAAGTTTTTTTATTTGATCACCATAGTCATGGCTATCCCCATTATGTTATTCTTTTAAATGACAATACACATCTTTGTACTTGTCTATATATTATTTCTAATGGTTTTTATTGCAGACATTTCTTTAGTGTTTTTAAGATGTCTTGTAATGCGAAGTTTGATGTTAAACTTATATCTAAACATTGGTACACCGATCCAATACAAGCATCAGACTATTTTATGATTGAAGGCACGGCTGTTGAAGAGCTCGATTCAAATGAACAAATAAATCAGTTGATTTCTATTCGTGGCCCCGATGCATATCAAGCTAGTATTCATACTAGCATTACACGAAAACAAGAATATGCATATGGTTTTGGTGTATGCCAGCAGGTTTACTAAGATTTAGATTTGATAATCTTTCACTAATTTGGTGTAGTTAAAAGTAGGCTAAAATTTGCTTTTAGTTGATGAATTTGCAGGATTGATAGAGAAATTTATTGAAAATCATACTGATGTTGATGTTAATAATCGGATGATGATTGAAGTTACTCGAATTAAAAATCCAAAAAAATTGAAGCACAAAGGATGTCCAAAGATTCCAAAATACGCCAAGCGTTCAAGATCTGGATGCAGAAAATTTAAATGAAAGACAAAATTTGAATGCAAAGCGAGGTTTAAGTTCACAGGAAGATAAATCAGATAAATTGAGACAAAATGGGTGGAGAAAATGCTACACAAAGAACAGATACTCGTCACTGTGGCAATTGTTATGGAACCGGACACTATTCTTCTACATGTCAATTTCCTAAAGACCATTATAGATAAAATTATTGTGTAACCCAGATTTTTAATGGTTCATGAACTATTTTCGACCAATAAAACATGACTTGTTGAAAATTGCTACGTATATAAACCAGTATCTTTGCTATTAATAATTGTGCTATGCAATGAATTACTATTACAATACCTTTTGCCGTACTAATTATGCAACAATATAGATAGATATTGTCACGGGTAGAATAAATCGTGACCACCAAAAACGTGACCTAAACGTCGATCGGGACCTGGATCGATGCACGATCGACGATCGTGCATACAATGATGGTGCCCCGGGTTTTGGCATTTATGATCGACCCAAAATTGGGTGAACCCCACATATTTGGGCACCATACATTCATAGACGGGCGTACCAAGACAATGAAGTTTCAAGATGGCGGATCTGGGCAGGTCTGTGGTAAAGGAAAAAAAGAGGCGGGTTAATAAAAGTAGAATAGTTAAAAATAGAAAACGTAGAAGTAATTTACCCAAATCCAGTGAAACGGCCAAATAGTATGGTGGAGTCAATGGAGATGGCGGAAAAGGGATTTAGAAGAAAAAGGGAAGGAATGAAATTAGTATAGAAAAACGAAATGTATAAAAGAGAAAAGAAAATTTAATAAAGTACATATCTTTTCCTTGCGTCTGAAAAATAATAGTAGGAGCAAAAGATCAAGTGTTAATAAAATTCTCTCGATAAATAAAAAAACTTTAAACATAACTAAAATACATACTCGCCAAATCGTAGCCACGCCTCTATTCAAGCCTTCAGTTTGACGTAACGTGAGATTTCTGGCTCTTTAGCGACAGACTCGCCGTTTTCGCCAGCTTCACCACATATCCGTTATTTTCAGATGTCGGGTGATAATATTCTTAATAATGTACAGCCATATCAACAAATCCTTGAAAAAAAACTTTGGAATGATATAATGAAAAATTCATGACTCCAAATCAACCAATATCTTCAAAAATTCTTCCACCTCGTGTAATTTTAACACAAAAATTACTAACTAGAAATGTAGAACCATTTTCAACAGTTATTAATGAAGAACATGCAGCAGAAATTGCTTCATGGATTGATAAAAAAGATAATACATATTCATCAACAAATAATCCATACGAGTTTAAATTACTTCTTCGTGGAACAAGAGATGGTTTTACCAAGGATTCATTTTGGAATTTATGTAATAAACAAACACATCTTGTTGTAGTTATAAAAGTTAAAGGTACTGATGAAATTCTTGGTGGTTACAATCCTATCGGTTGGGATAAACCTTTTGATGATTATTTTAAGAGTTGCAATGCTAGCTTTATTTTTTCATTGAAAAATGGTACTATTCAAAATTCTATTTAAAGTCGTATAAAAAAATACAGAATCTGCAATTTATTGTCGAGATAAATATGGTCCAGCTTTTGGTTCTTGGTGTGATTTACGTTTGGAGGATAATTTTGTTCAAGATAAATCAGGTCGAAGTTATCATCATTATTCATATGAAAAACGAATTAGAAATGCATCTATGTATGATATTATCGGAGATTCATATTTTTCAGTAGAAGAATATGAAGTTTTCCAAATTAGTAAAAAGCTTTAAAAGTATTACAAGCAAAATATAGGATTAAATATATTTAGAAATTTGAAATAATTGTCAATAAAAATTTTGAATGATTAATTACAGACAATTACATTCTATAAGATATTTTTTTATTTTTTCATTTAAAATTTTTTTAATTTTATCTAAAGTTAATTGCATATCCAGGTATTAAATTCAAAAACCCTACATTTTTTGCAGTTCCATGAAATATCAAAAGATGTAGTTATGAAATGGGAGGAAAAACTAAAATTGCTTTTATTTTGCATTCGATCTTCAAATAATTTATTTGAATAATATTATTTATTGTAATTTACTTAGTTCAGAGCGATTTATATAATGCTTATATTGACGATTTAGGGTTTGCAACATCAATTAATAAAATATTAGAAAAAAATCAGGAAGGAGTTTATGGAGATTTATCATATATCATGAGTGCGACTTTTACACTACCCTAAATTTATGACGTAGTATGTGATAGACTATTTGATGCAAGTCAAATTATTTGACTATAAATATAATTACTATTTAAATACGAAGATTAATTTTAAAGCTAAATTTAATAACAATAAAAGAGGATAGGTTTTTAATGGTGAAAAAAAAGAGATGGGTTTTGAGGTGGGAAGATGGGCTTGACGTAAAAATTATATTGATTTTATTGATTTGGGGTGCAATTTAATATATGCGTCATTTTGTTGACGTATAATTCAGCATAAAAATTTGAATTAATCAAATAGTAAATCAGGGTTTTTAATTTGGGTCCAATTCCAAAAAGGCGCACGAATGTAAAACTGGAACTATTACAAGGAAAAAATTAACCAAAGTATCAGATATTTATTTTTGAGAACGATTATATATGAGAATTCTTCAGGAAATGAAATTTTGTATTTTTCAACTATAAAGCATAAATTAAGATTAGCAATAAAAGTTCGAGGAGATTTACTGTAAATCAACTATTAATAAGTAACGCCACCATGCTATGTGAATCCTTTGAAGAAACTTTAGAATAAAGGTCAAAAGAAACGACCGTCGGTTATAGAAATTCATGGATCTACTTTATACGTAAAATGAAAAAAAAAACAATACTGACGAAATCTGATAAAAATATGGAGGTCATTAATAATATGCGAAGATAATATGATTCATACTAACGAATTTATTAGTACAATACTTTGATTGATAAAAATGTTTATTACATTTAATTAATTACATGATAATCACTATTTTTTATCTCTCTATTTTTGTTAATACGTACAAATTGTTAATGAGTTTATCACTATGATTAGGTGCAAAAAAAAAAAAAATTCCGCCTACGGTGGGACAGATTAATCATGAAGAACTTGAATAAATTTATTAACATATTGATTTAGGAAGTTGTAAGAATGATCTATTATAATAATTATAAACGCAAATATAATATAATTCTTTTAAATATAGATACTCAAGTTTATGACACAATATCAAATATATCAACAGAGATGAATAAATTAAAATACAATATTAACATTTAAGCACGCTTAAATTCTGTGCCGAGTTTTGTCGATCACTGTGACGCAGATTTTGCAGTTAGCAAAAATTTTTAAAGCTCATTATAATTAGGGTTAGCGTTTAAACAAAGCTAGTTATTAGATAATTATATAAAAAAATCGCTCAAAGTAAGCCTTTTATTAGATTACTAAAGGTGGTTTTTTTTTTAGTTATAATGATTGGAATAACTGGCACTGAATTCATGAGTGCCTTCATTTCAAGATTTTAAAGTCAAATGATCACCTATTCTAATCTGATTATGATATCTTAAAAATTATTTAAACGTGTAATAAATAAGGTTCCAGCCCTCTAGTTTAATTATAAGAATCGATAGAATAACATTTAGATTTTTGTCTGTATCTGATTCAGGTCTACGTTAAGGGTCTGCAAAATCACATGTTCATAGCTAATCTAAATTATAATTGCTTTTAAATTTGATAATATAAAATCATGTGTATTTTCATTTGGTAAATCTGAGGACTTTTTTTATATAATGAGACATTCTGATTTAAACAAAATCATTTAGGAATCTCCATGCTTTTTATTGGATTACTACCATTTAATTTCAATAGATTTTCAGTGATCTTTTGCGTGCTGATAGAATTCGAGGTGTACATGTAATCCGGGTGCACTTTCATCCCGGGATTTGGTCTGACCTTATCAGCTTCTAGAAATTGCATTTTAATTTCATCTATTTCATTTGAATTTTCAATACTTCTATTCCATTTATAAAGTTTACTTGTTATATCTACAGCAGTAGGCCGTTTTTGAGGATTGGGATCCAAGCATTGGTTTGCTAATTCTACATAGAAATCGGGAGTTCCAGGGGCAAACTCAGGTCGCAATCCCATACAAATTTTTGTTGCAAGATCCTCAAAATCATAACCGTCAAAAGCTCTAGATCCAGTTGATATTTCAGTCATGATTATTCCTAACGAATAAATATCTGTTGCTTGCGTAAATGTTATTTTCCTAGTTGATACTTCATTTAGCAATGCATGTTGTGCATGTTGTAATAAAAT